>JAJHIY020001604.1:0-82500 GCA_022114975.2 Lampris megalopsis
AAACAGACTCATTACAGTATGACTTGGGACATTTAAACATACTCATTAAAATAAGACTGGGGACATTTAAATATACTGATTAAAATATGACTGGGCACATTTAAACAGACTCATTAAAATATGACTGGGATATTTAAACATAATAATTAAAATATGACTGGGGACATTTAAAAAGACTCATTACAGTATGACTGGGACATTTAAACAGACTCATTAAAATATGACTGGGGACATTTAAACAGACTCATTAAAATATGACTGGGGACATTTAAACAGACTAATTAAAATATTAAAATATGACTGGGACATTTAAACAGACTCATTACAGTATGACTTGGGACATTTAAACATACTCATTAAAATAAGACTGGGAACATTTAAACATACTCATTAAAATATGACTTGGGACATTTAAACAGACTCATTAAAATAGGACTGGGGACATTTAAATAGACTCATTAAACTATTAAAATATGACTGGGACATTTAAACAGACTCATTACAGTATGACTTGGGACATTTAAACATACTCATTAAAATAAGACTGGGGACATTTAAACATACTCATTAAAATATAACTTGGGACATTTAAACAGACTCATTAAAATAGGACTGGGGACATTTAAACATACTCATTAAAATATGACTGGGGACATTTAAACATACTCATTAAAATATGACTTGGGACATTTAAACAGACTCATTAAAATATGACTGGGACATTTAAACAGACTCATTAAAATATGACTGGGGACTTTTAAACAGACTCATTAAAATATGACTGGGGACATTTAAACAGACTCATTAAAATATTAAAATATGACTGGGACATTTAAACAGACTCATTACAGTATGACTTGGGACATTTAAACATACCCATTAAAATAAGACTGGGAACATTTAAACATACTCATTAAAATATGACTTGGGACATTTAAACAGACTCATTAAAATAGGACTGGGGACATTTAAATAGACTCATTAAACTATTAAAATATGACTTGGGACATTTAAACAGACTCATTAAAATATTAAAATATGACTGGGGACATTTAAACAGACTCATGGAAATAAGAATGGGGACATTTAAACAGACTCATTAAAATATGACTGGGGACATTTAAACAGACTCATTAAAATATGACTGGGGACATTTAAACAGACTCATTAAAATATTAAAATATGACTGGGACATTTAAACAGACTCATTACAGTATGACTTGGGACATTTAAACATACTCATTAAAATAAGACTGGGTACATTTAAACATACTCATTAAAATATGACTTGGGACATTTAAACAGACTCATTAAAATATGACTGGGGACATTTAAACAGACTCATTAAAATATGACTGGGGACATTTAAACAGACTCATTAAAATATTAAAATATGACTGGGACATTTAAACAGACTCATTACAGTATGACTTGGGACATTTAAACATACTCATTAAAATATTAAAATATGACTGGGGACATTTAAAAAGACTCATGGAAATAAGACTGGGGACATTTAAACAGACTCATTAAAATATGACTGGGGACATTTAAACAGACTCATTAAAATATGACTCGGGACATTTAAAAAGACTCATTAAAATAGGACTGGGGACATTTAAACAGACTCATTAAAATATGACTGGGGACATTTAAACATAATCATTAAAATATTAAAATATGACTGGGACATTTAAACAGACTCATTACAGTATGACTTGGGACATTTAAACATACTCATTAAAATAAGACTGGGGACATTTAAACATACTCATTAAAATATGACTTGGGACATTTAAACAGACTCATTAAAATAGGACTGGGGACATTTAAACAGACTCATTAAAATATTAAAATATGACTGGGACATTTAAACAGACTCATTACAGTATGACTTGGGACATTTAAACATACTCATTAAAATAAGACTGGGGACATTTAAACATACTGATTAAAATATGACTGGGCACAGTTAAACAGACTCATTAAAATATGACTGGGATATTTAAACATAATAATTAAAATATGACTGGGGACATTTAAACAGACTCATTACAGTATGACTGGGACATTTAAACAGACTCATTAAAATATGACTGGGGACATTTAAACAGACTCATTAAAATATGACTGGGGACATTTAAACAGACTCATTAAAATATTAAAATATGACTGGGACATTTAAACAGACTCATTACAGTATGACTTGGGACATTTAAACAGACTCGTTAAAATAAGACTGGGGACATTTAAACATACTCATTAAAATATGACTTGGGACATTTAAACAGACTCATTAAAATATGACTGGGACATTTAAATAGTCTCGTTATAGTATGACTGGGGACATTTAAACAGACTCATTAAAATATGACTGGGACATTTAAACAGACTCATTTCAATGTGACTGGGGACATTTAAACAGACTCGTTAAAATATGACTGGGGACATTTAAATAGACTCATTAAAATATGAATGGGGACATTTAAACAGACTCATTAAAATAGGACCGTGGACATTTAAACAGACTCATTAAAATATGACTGGGGACATTTAAACAAAATATCCCTTGGGACATTTAAACAGACTCATTAAAATATGACTGGGGCATTTAAACATAATCATTAAAATATGACTGGGGACATTTAGACAGACTCATTAAAATATGACTGGGGACATTTAAACAGACCCGTTCCAGTATGACAGGGGACATTTAAACAGATCCATTAAGATATGACTGGGGACATTTAAACAAACTCATTACAGTATGACTGGAACATTTAAACAGACTCATTAAAATATGACTGGGACATTTAAACAGACTCATTAAAATATGACTGGGGACATTTAAACAGACTCGTTACAGTATGACTGGGGACATTTACACAGACTCATGAAAATATGACTTGCGACATTTAAACAGTCTCGTTAAAGTATGACTGGGGACATTTAAACAGACTCATTAAAATATGACTGGGACATTTAAACAGACTCATTTCAATGTGACTGGGGACATTTAAACAGACTCGTTAAAATATGACTGGGGACATTTAAACAGACTCATTAAAATATGGCTGGGGACATTTAAACAAAATATCACTTGGGACATTTAAACAGACTCATTAAAATATGACTGGGGACATTTAAACAGACCCATTCCAGTATGACTGGGGACATTTAAACAGATCCATTAAGATATGACTGGGGACCTTTAAACAAAATATGACTTTGGAAATTTAAACAGACTCATTAAAATATGACTGGGGGAAATTTAAACAGACTCATTAAAATATGACTGGGGACATTTAAACAGACTCATTAAGATATGACTGGGACATTTAAGCAGACTCGTTACGGTATGACTGGGGACATTTAAACAGACTCATTAAAATATGACTGGGGACATTTAAACAGACTCATTAAAATATGACTGGGGACATTTAAACAGACTCATTAAAATATGACTGGGGACAATTAACCAGACTCGTTAAAGTATGACTGGGGGAAATTTAAACAGACTCATTAAAATATGACTGGGGACATTTAAACAGACTCGTTACAGTATGACTGGGGACATTTAAATAGATTCATTAAGATATGACTGGGGACATTTAAACAGACTCATTAAAATATGACTGGGGAAATTTAAACATTCTCGTTATAGTATGACTGGGACATTTAAACAGACTCATTTCAATCTGACTGGGGACATTTAAACAGACTCGTTAAAATATGACTGGCGACATTTAAATAGACTCATTAAAATATGACTGGGGACATTTAAACAGACTCATTAAAATAGGACAGGGGACATTTAAACAGACTCATTAAAATATGACTGGGGACATTTAAACAAAATATCACTTGGGACATTTAAACAGACTCATTAAAATATGACTGGGGCATTTAAACATAATCATTAGAATATGACTGGGGACATTTAGACAGACTCATTAAAATATGACTGGGGACATTTAAACAGACCCGTTCCAGTATGACTGGGGACATTTAAACAGATCCATTAAGATATGACTGGGGAAATTTAAACAGACTCATTACAGTATGACTGGGACATTTAAACAGACTCATTAAAATATGAATGGGACATTTAAACAGACACATTAAAATATAACTGGGACATTTAAACAGACTCATTAAAATATGACTGGGGACATTTAAACAGACTCGTTACAGTATGACTGGGGACATTTAAACAGACTCATTAAAATATGACTGGGACATTTAAACAGACTCATTAAAATATGACTGGGGACATTTAAACAGACTCATTACAGTATGACTGCGGACATTTAAACAGACTCATTGAAATATGACTGGGACATTTAAACAGACTCATTAAAATATGACTGGGACATTTAAACAGACTCATTATAATATGACTGGGGACATTTAAACAGACTCGTTACAGTATGACTGGGGATATTTAAACAGACTCATTAAAATATGACTGGGGACATTTAAATAGTCTCGTTATAGTATGACTGGGGACATTTAAACAGACTCATTTCAATGTGACTGGGGACATTTAAACAGACTCGTTAAAATATGACTGGGGACATTTAAATTGACTCATTAAAATATGACTGGGGACATTTAAACATACTCATTAAAATAGGACAGGGGACATTTAAACAGACTCATTAAAATATGACTGGGGACATTTAAACAAAATATCATTTGGGACATTTAAACAGACTCATTAAAATATGACTGGGGCATTTAAACATAATCATTAAAATATGACTGGGGACATTTAGACAGACTCATTAAAATATGACTTGGGACATTTAAACAGACTCATTAAAATAGGACTGGGGACATTTAAATAGACTCATTAAACTATTAAAATATGACTGGGACATTTAAACAGACTCATTACAGTATGACTTGGGACATTTAAACATACTCATTAAAATAAGACTGGGGACATTTAAACATACTCATTAAAATATAACTTGGGACATTTAAACAGACTCATTAAAATAGGACTGGGGACATTTAAACATACTCATTAAAATATGACTGGGGACATTTAAACATACTCATTAAAATATGACTTGGGACATTTAAACAGACTCATTAAAATATGACTGGGACATTTAAACAGACTCATTAAAATATGACTGGGGACTTTTAAACAGACTCATTAAAATATGACTGGGGACATTTAAACAGACTCATTAAAATATTAAAATATGACTGGGACATTTAAACAGACTCATTACAGTATGACTTGGGACATTTAAACATACCCATTAAAATAAGACTGGGAACATTTAAACATACTCATTAAAATATGACTTGGGACATTTAAACAGACTCATTAAAATAGGACTGGGGACATTTAAATAGACTCATTAAACTATTAAAATATGACTTGGGACATTTAAACAGACTCATTAAAATATTAAAATATGACTGGGGACATTTAAACAGACTCATGGAAATAAGACTGGGGACATTTAAACAGACTCATTAAAATATGACTGGGGACATTTAAACAGACTCATTAAAATATGACTGGGGACATTTAAACAGACTCATTAAAATATTAAAATATGACTGGGACATTTAAACAGACTCATTACAGTATGACTTGGGACATTTAAACATACTCATTAAAATAAGACTGGGTACATTTAAACATACTCATTAAAATATGACTTGGGACATTTAAACAGACTCATTAAAATATGACTGGGGACATTTAAACAGACTCATTAAAATATGACTGGGGACATTTAAACAGACTCATTAAAATATTAAAATATGACTGGGACATTTAAACAGACTCATTACAGTATGACTTGGGACATTTAAACATACTCATTAAAATATTAAAATATGACTGGGGACATTTAAAAAGACTCATGGAAATAAGACTGGGGACATTTAAACAGACTCATTAAAATATGACTGGGGACATTTAAACAGACTCATTAAAATATGACTCGGGACATTTAAAAAGACTCATTAAAATAGGACTGGGGACATTTAAACATACTCATTAAAATATGACTGGGGACATTTAAACAGACTCATTAAAATATTAAAATATGACTGGGACATTTAGACAGACTCATTACAGTATGACTTGGGACATTTAAACATACTCATTAAAATAAGACTGGGGACATTTAAACATACTCATTAAAATATGACTTGGGACATTTAAACAGACTCATTAAAATAGGACTGGGGACATTTAAACAGACTCATTAAAATATTAAAATATGACTGGGACATTTAAACAGACTCATTACAGTATGACTTGGGACATTTAAACATACTCATTAAAATAAGACTGGGGACATTTAAACATACTGATTAAAATATGACTGGGCACAGTTAAACAGACTCATTAAAATATGACTGGGATATTTAAACATAATAATTAAAATATGACTGGGGACATTTAAACAGACTCATTACAGTATGACTGGGACATTTAAACAGACTCATTAAAATATGACTGGGGACATTTAAACAGACTCATTAAAATATGACTGGGGACATTTAAACAGACTCATTAAAATATTAAAATATGACTGGGACATTTAAACAGACTCATTACAGTATGACTTGGGACATTTAAACAGACTCGTTAAAATAAGACTGGGGACATTTAAACATACTCATTAAAATATGACTTGGGACATTTAAACAGACTCATTAAAATATGACTGGGGACATTTAAATAGTCTCGTTATAGTATGACTGGGGACATTTAAACAGACTCATTAAAATATGACTGGGACATTTAAACAGACTCATTTCAATGTGACTGGGGACATTTAAACAGACTCGTTAAAATATGACTGGGGACATTTAAATAGACTCATTAAAATATGAATGGGGACATTTAAACAGACTCATTAAAATAGGACCGTGGACATTTAAACAGACTCATTAAAATATGACTGGGGACATTTAAACAAAATATCCCTTGGGACATTTAAACAGACTCATTAAAATATGACTGGGGCATTTAAACATAATCATTAAAATATGACTGGGGACATTTAGACAGACTCATTAAAATATGACTGGGAACATTTAAACAGACCCGTTACAGTATGACAGGGGACATTTAAACAGATCCATTAAGATATGACTGGGGACATTTAAACAAACTCATTACAGTATGACTGGAACATTTAAACAGACTCATTAAAATATGACTGGGACATTTAAACAGACTCATTAAAATATGACTGGGGACATTTAAACAGACTCGTTACAGTATGACTGGGGACATTTACACAGACTCATGAAAATATGACTTGCGACATTTAAACAGTCTCGTTAAAGTATGACTGGGGACATTTAAACAGACTCATTAAAATATGACTGGGACATTTAAACAGACTCATTTCAATGTGACTGGGGACATTTAAACAGACTCGTTAAAATATGACTGGGGACATTTAAACAGACTCATTAAAATATGGCTGGGGACATTTAAACAAAATATCACTTGGGACATTTAAACAGACTCATTAAAATATGACTGGGGACATTTAAACAAAATATGACGGGACATTTAAATAGACTCATTAAAATATGACTGGGGACATTTAAACAGACCCATTCCAGTATGACTGGGGACATTTAAACAGATCCATTAAGATATGACTGGGGACCTTTAAACAAAATATGACTTTGGAAATTTAAACAGACTCATTAAAATATGACTGGGGGAAATTTAAACAGACTCATTAAAATATGACTGGGGACATTTAAACAGACTCATTAAGATATGACTGGGACATTTAAGCAGACTCGTTACGGTATGACTGGGGACATTTAAACAGACTCATTAAAATATGACTGGGGACATTTAAACAGACTCATTAAAATATGACTGGGGACATTTAAACAGACTCATTAAAATATGACTGGGGACAATTAACCAGACTCGTTAAAGTATGACTGGGGGAAATTTAAACAGACTCATTAAAATATGACTGGGGACATTTAAACAGACTCGTTACAGTATGACTGGGGACATTTAAATAGATTCATTAAGATATGACTGGGGACATTTAAACAGACTCATTAAAATATGACTGGGGAAATTTAAACATTCTCGTTATAGTATGACTGGGACATTTAAACAGACTCATTTCAATCTGACTGGGGACATTTAAACAGACTCGTTAAAATATGACTGGCGACATTTAAATAGACTCATTAAAATATGACTGGGGACATTTAAACAGACTCATTAAAATAGGACAGGGGACATTTAAACAGACTCATTAAAATATGACTGGGGACATTTAAACAAAATATCACTTGGGACATTTAAACAGACTCATTAAAATATGACTGGGGCATTTAAACATAATCATTAGAATATGACTGGGGACATTTAGACAGACTCATTAAAATATGACTGGGGACATTTAAACAGACCCGTTCCAGTATGACTGGGGAAATTTAAACAGATCCATTAAGATATGACTGGGGAAATTTAAACAGACTCATTACAGTATGACTGGGACATTTAAACAGACTCATTAAAATATGAATGGGACATTTAAACAGACACATTAAAATATAACTGGGACATTTAAACAGACTCATTAAAATATGACTGGGGACATTTAAACAGACTCGTTACAGTATGACTGGGGACATTTAAACAGACTCATTAAAATATGACTGGGACATTTAAACAGACTCGTTACAGTATGACTGGGGATATTTAAACAGACTCATTAAAATATGACTGGGGACATTTAAATAGTCTCGTTATAGTATGACTGGGGACATTTAAACAGACTCATTTCAATGTGACTGGGGACATTTAAACAGACTCGTTAAAATATGACTGGGGACATTTAAATTGACTCATTAAAATATGACTGGGGACATTTAAACATACTCATTAAAATAGGACAGGGGACATTTAAACAGACTCATTAAAATATGACTGGGGACATTTAAACAAAATATCATTTGGGACATTTAAACAGACTCATTAAAATATGACTGGGGCATTTAAACATAATCATTAAAATATGACTGGGGACACTTAAACAGACTCATTAAAATAGGACTGGGGACATTTAAATAGACTCATTAAACTATTAAAATATGACTTGGGACATTTAAACAGACTCATTAAAATATTAAAATATGACTGGGGACATTTAAACAGACTCATGGAAATAAGACTGGGGACATTTAAACAGACTCATTAAAATATGACTGGGGACATTTAAACAGACTCATTAAAATATGACTGGGGACATTTAAACAGACTCATTAAAATATTAAAATATGACTGGGACATTTAAACAGACTCATTACAGTATGACTTGGGACATTTAAACATACTCATTAAAATAAGACTGGGTACATTTAAACATACTCATTAAAATATGACTTGGGACATTTAAACAGACTCATTAAAATATGACTGGGGACATTTAAACAGACTCATTAAAATATGACTGGGGACATTTAAACAGACTCATTAAAATATTAAAATATGACTGGGACATTTAAACAGACTCATTACAGTATGACTTGGGACATTTAAACAGACTCATTAAAATATTAAAATATGACTGGGGACATTTAAAAAGACTCATGGAAATAAGACTGGGGACATTTAAACAGACTCATTAAAATATGACTGGGGACATTTAAACAGACTCATTAAAATATGACTCGGGACATTTAAAAAGACTCATTAAAATAGGACTGGGGACATTTAAACATACTCATTAAAATATGACTGGGGACATTTAAACAGACTCATTAAAATATTAAAATATGACTGGCACATTTAAACAGACTCATTACAGTATGACTTGGGACATTTAAACATACTCATTAAAATAAGACTGGGGACATTTAAACATACTCATTAAAATATGACTTGGGACATTTAAACAGACTCATTAAAATAGGACTGGGGACATTTAAACAGACTCATTAAAATATGACTGGGGACATTTAAACAGACTCATTAAAATATGACTGGGGACAATTAACCAGTCTCGTTAAAGTATGACTGGGGGAAATTTAAACAGACTCATTAAAATATGACTGGGGACATTTAAACAGACTCGTTACAGTATGACTGGGGACATTTAAACAGATTCATTAAGATATGACTGGGGACATTTAAACAGACTCATTAAAATATGGCTGGGGACATTTAAACATTCTCGTTATAGTATGACTGGGGACATTTAAACAGACTCATTAAAATATGACTGGGGACATTTAAACAGACTCATTTCAATGTGACTGGGGACATTTAAACAGACTCATTAAAATATGACTGGGGACATTTAAACAGACTCGTTACAGTATGACTGGGGACATTTAAACAGACTCATTAAAATATGACTGGGACATTTAAACAGACTCATTAAAATATGACTGGGGACATTTAAACAGACTCATTACAGTATGACTGCGGACATTTAAACAGACTCATTGAAATATGACTGGGACATTTAAACAGACTCATTAAAATATGACTGGGACATTTAAACAGACTCATTAAAATATGACTGGGGACATTTAAACAGACTCGTTACAGTATGACTGGGGATATTTAAACAGACTCATTAAAATATGACTGGGGACATTTAAATAGTCTCGTTATAGTATGACTGGGGACATTTAAACAGACTCATTTCAATGTGACTGGGGACATTTAAACAGACTCGTTAAAATATGACTGGGGACATTTAAATAGACTCATTAAAATATGACTGGGGACATTTAAACATACTCATTAAAACAGGACAGGGGACATTTAAACAGACTCATTAAAATATGACTGGGGACATTTAAACAAAATATCACTTGGGACATTTAAACAGACTCATTAAAATATGACTGGGGCATTTAAACATAATCATTAAAATATGACTGGGGACATTTAGACAGACTCATTTAAATATGACTGGGGACATTTAAACAGACCCGTTACAGTATGTCAGGGGACATTTAAACAGATCCATTAAGATATGACTGGGGACATTTAAACAAACTCATTACAGTATGACTGGGACATTTAAACAGACTCATTAAAATATGACTGGGGACATTTAAACATTCTCATTATAGTATGACTTGGACATTTAAACAGACTCATTTCAATCTGACTGGGGACATTTAAACAGACTCGTTAAAATATGACTGGCGACATTTAAATAGACTCATTAAAATATGACTGGGGACATTTAAACAGACTCATTAAAATAGGACAGGGGACATTTAAACAGACTCATTAAAATATGACTGGGGACATTTAAACAAAATATCACTTGGGACATTTAAACAGACTCATTAAAATATGACTGGGGCATTTAAACATAATCATTAGAATATGACTGGGGACATTTAGACAGACTCATTAAAATATGACTGGGGACATTTAAACAGACCCGTTCCAGTATGACTGGGGACATTTAAACAGATCCATTAAGATATGACTGGGGACATTTAAACAGACTCATTACAGTATGACTGGGACATTTAAACAGACTCATTAAAATATGAATGGGACATTTAAACAGACTCATTAAAATATGACTGGGACATTTAAACAGACTCATTAAAATATGACTGGGGACATTTAAACAGACTCGTTACAGTATGACTGGGGACATTTAAACAGACTCATTAAAATATGACTGGGACATTTAAACAGACTCATTAAAATATGACTGGGGACATTTAAACAGACTCATTACAGTATGACTGCGGACATTTAAACAGACTCATTGAAATATGACTGGGACATTTAAACAGACTCATTAAAATATGACTGGGACATTTAAACAGACTCATTAAAATATGACTGGGGACATTTAAACAGACTCGTTACAGTATGACTGGGGATATTTAAACAGACTCATTAAAATATGACTGGGGACATTTAAATAGTCTCGTTATAGTATGACTGGGGACATTTAAACAGACTCATTTCAATGTGACTGGGGACATTTAAACAGACTCGTTAAAATATGACTGGGGACATTTAAATAGACTCGTTACAGTATGACTGGGGACATTTAAACAGACTCATTAAAATATGACTGGGACATTTAAACAGACTCATTAAAATATGACTGGGGACATTTAAACAGACTCATTACAGTATGACTGCGGACATTTAAACAGACTCATTGAAATATGACTGGGACATTTAAACAGACTCATTAAAATATGACTGGGACATTTAAACAGACTCATTAAAATATGACTGGGGACATTTAAACAGACTCGTTACAGTATGACTGGGGATATTTAAACAGACTCATTAAAATATGACTGGGGACATTTAAATAGTCTCGTTATAGTATGACTGGGGACATTTAAACAGACTCATTTCAATGTGACTGGGGACATTTAAACAGACTCGTTAAAATATGACTGGGGACATTTAAATAGACTCATTAAAATATGACTGGGGACATTTAAACATACTCATTAAAATATGACTGGGACATTTAAACATAATCATTAAAATATGACTGGGGACATTTAGACAGACTCATTAAAATATGACTGGGGACATTTAAACAGACCCGTTACAGTATGTCAGGGGACATTTAAACAGATACATTAAGATATGACTGGGGACATTTAAACAAACTCATTACAGTATGACTGGGACATTTAAACAGACTCATTAAAATAGGACAGGGGACATTTAAACAGACTCATTAAAATATGACTGGGGACATTTAAACAAAATATCACTTGGGACATTTAAACAGACTCATTAAAATATGACTGGGGCATTTAAACATAATCATTAGAATATGACTGGGGACATTTAGACAGACTCATTAAAATATGACTGGGGACATTTAAACAGACCCGTTCCAGTATGACTGGGGACATTTAAACAGATCCATTAAGATATGACTGGGGACATTTAAACAGACTCATTACAGTATGACTGGGACATTTAAACAGACTCATTAAAATATGAATGGGACATTTAAACAGACTCATTAAAATATGACTGGGACATTTAAACAGACTCATTAAAATATGACTGGGGACATTTAAACAGACTCGTTACAGTATGACTGGGGACATTTAAACAGACTCATTAAAATATGACTGGGACATTTAAACAGACTCATTAAAATATGACTGGGGACATTTAAACAGACTCATTACAGTATGACTGCGGACATTTAAACAGACTCATTGAAATATGACTGGGACATTGAAACAGACTCATTAAAATATGACTGGGACATTTAAACAGACTCATTAAAATATGACTGGGGACATTTAAACAGACTCGTTACAGTATGACTGGGGACATTTAAACAGACTCATTTCAATGTGACTGGGGACATTTAAACAGACTCGTTAAAATATGACTGGGGACATTTAAATAGACTCATTAAAATATGACTGGGGACATTTAAACATACTCATTAAAACAGGACAGGGGACATTTAAACAGACTCATTAAAATATGACTGGGGACATTTAAACAAAATATCACTTGGGACATTTAAACAGACTCATTAAAATATGACTGGGGCATTTAAACATAATCATTAAAATATGACTGGGGACATTTAGACAGACTCATTTAAATATGACTGGGGACATTTAAACAGACCCGTTACAGTATGTCAGGGGACATTTAAACAGATCCATTAAGATATGACTGGGGACATTTAAACAAACTCATTACAGTATGACTGGGACATTTAAACAGACTCATTAAAATATGACTGGGGACATTTAAACATTCTCATTATAGTATGACTTGGACATTTAAACAGACTCATTTCAATCTGACTGGGGACATTTAAACAGACTCGTTAAAATATGACTGGCGACATTTAAATAGACTCATTAAAATATGACTGGGGACATTTAAACAGACTCATTAAAATAGGACAGGGGACATTTAAACAGACTCATTAAAATATGACTGGGGACATTTAAACAAAATATCACTTGGGACATTTAAACAGACTCATTAAAATATGACTGGGGCATTTAAACATAATCATTAGAATATGACTGGGGACATTTAGACAGACTCATTAAAATATGACTGGGGACATTTAAACAGACCCGTTCCAGTATGACTGGGGACATTTAAACAGATCCATTAAGATATGACTGGGGACATTTAAACAGACTCATTACAGTATGACTGGGACATTTAAACAGACTCATTAAAATATGAATGGGACATTTAAACAGACTCATTAAAATATGACTGGGACATTTAAACAGACTCATTAAAATATGACTGGGGACATTTAAACAGACTCGTTACAGTATGACTGGGGACATTTAAACAGACTCATTAAAATATGACTGGGACATTTAAACAGACTCATTAAAATATGACTGGGGACATTTAAACAGACTCATTACAGTATGACTGCGGACATTTAAACAGACTCATTGAAATATGACTGGGACATTTAAACAGACTCATTAAAATATGACTGGGACATTTAAACAGACTCATTAAAATATGACTGGGGACATTTAAACAGACTCGTTACAGTATGACTGGGGATATTTAAACAGACTCATTAAAATATGACTGGGGACATTTAAATAGTCTCGTTATAGTATGACTGGGGACATTTAAACAGACTCATTTCAATGTGACTGGGGACATTTAAACAGACTCGTTAAAATATGACTGGGGACATTTAAATAGACTCATTAAAATATGACTGGGGACATTTAAACATACTCATTAAAACAGGACAGGGGACATTTAAACAGACTCATTAAAATATGACTGGGGACATTTAAACAAAATATCACTTGGGACATTTAAACAGACTCATTAAAATATGACTGGGGCATTTAAACATAATCATTAAAATATGACTGGGGACATTTAGACAGACTCATTTAAATATGACTGGGGACATTTAAACAGACCCGTTACAGTATGTCAGGGGACATTTAAACAGATCCATTAAGATATGACTGGGGACATTTAAACAAACTCATTACAGTATGACTGGGACATTTAAACAGACTCATTAAAATATGACTGGGGACATTTAAACATTCTCATTATAGTATGACTTGGACATTTAAACAGACTCATTTCAATCTGACTGGGGACATTTAAACAGACTCGTTAAAATATGACTGGCGACATTTAAATAGACTCATTAAAATATGACTGGGGACATTTAAACAGACTCATTAAAATAGGACAGGGGACATTTAAACAGACTCATTAAAATATGACTGGGGACATTTAAACAAAATATCACTTGGGACATTTAAACAGACTCATTAAAATATGACTGGGGCATTTAAACATAATCATTAGAATATGACTGGGGACATTTAGACAGACTCATTAAAATATGACTGGGGACATTTAAACAGACCCGTTCCAGTATGACTGGGGACATTTAAACAGATCCATTAAGATATGACTGGGGACATTTAAACAGACTCATTACAGTATGACTGGGACATTTAAACAGACTCATTAAAATATGAATGGGACATTTAAACAGACTCATTAAAATATGACTGGGACATTTAAACAGACTCATTAAAATATGACTGGGGACATTTAAACAGACTCGTTACAGTATGACTGGGGACATTTAAACAGACTCATTAAAATATGACTGGGACATTTAAACAGACTCATTAAAATATGACTGGGGACATTTAAACAGACTCATTACAGTATGACTGCGGACATTTAAACAGACTCATTGAAATATGACTGGGACATTTAAACAGACTCATTAAAATATGACTGGGACATTTAAACAGACTCATTAAAATATGACTGGGGACATTTAAACAGACTCGTTACAGTATGACTGGGGATATTTAAACAGACTCATTAAAATATGACTGGGGACATTTAAATAGTCTCGTTATAGTATGACTGGGGACATTTAAACAGACTCATTTCAATGTGACTGGGGACATTTAAACAGACTCGTTAAAATATGACTGGGGACATTTAAATAGACTCGTTACAGTATGACTGGGGACATTTAAACAGACTCATTAAAATATGACTGGGACATTTAAACAGACTCATTAAAATATGACTGGGGACATTTAAACAGACTCATTACAGTATGACTGCGGACATTTAAACAGACTCATTGAAATATGACTGGGACATTTAAACAGACTCATTAAAATATGACTGGGACATTTAAACAGACTCATTAAAATATGACTGGGGACATTTAAACAGACTCGTTACAGTATGACTGGGGATATTTAAACAGACTCATTAAAATATGACTGGGGACATTTAAATAGTCTCGTTATAGTATGACTGGGGACATTTAAACAGACTCATTTCAATGTGACTGGGGACATTTAAACAGACTCGTTAAAATATGACTGGGGACATTTAAATAGACTCATTAAAATATGACTGGGGACATTTAAACATACTCATTAAAATATGACTGGGACATTTAAACATAATCATTAAAATATGACTGGGGACATTTAGACAGACTCATTAAAATATGACTGGGGACATTTAAACAGACCCGTTACAGTATGTCAGGGGACATTTAAACAGATACATTAAGATATGACTGGGGACATTTAAACAAACTCATTACAGTATGACTGGGACATTTAAACAGACTCATTAAAATAGGACAGGGGACATTTAAACAGACTCATTAAAATATGACTGGGGACATTTAAACAAAATATCACTTGGGACATTTAAACAGACTCATTAAAATATGACTGGGGCATTTAAACATAATCATTAGAATATGACTGGGGACATTTAGACAGACTCATTAAAATATGACTGGGGACATTTAAACAGACCCGTTCCAGTATGACTGGGGACATTTAAACAGATCCATTAAGATATGACTGGGGACATTTAAACAGACTCATTACAGTATGACTGGGACATTTAAACAGACTCATTAAAATATGAATGGGACATTTAAACAGACTCATTAAAATATGACTGGGACATTTAAACAGACTCATTAAAATATGACTGGGGACATTTAAACAGACTCGTTACAGTATGACTGGGGACATTTAAACAGACTCATTAAAATATGACTGGGACATTTAAACAGACTCATTAAAATATGACTGGGGACATTTAAACAGACTCATTACAGTATGACTGCGGACATTTAAACAGACTCATTGAAATATGACTGGGACATTGAAACAGACTCATTAAAATATGACTGGGACATTTAAACAGACTCATTAAAATATGACTGGGGACATTTAAACAGACTCGTTACAGTATGACTGGGGACATTTAAACAGACTCATTTCAATGTGACTGGGGACATTTAAACAGACTCGTTAAAATATGACTGGGGACATTTAAATAGACTCATTAAAATATGACTGGGGACATTTAAACATACTCATTAAAACAGGACAGGGGACATTTAAACAGACTCATTAAAATATGACTGGGGACATTTAAACAAAATATCACTTGGGACATTTAAACAGACTCATTAAAATATGACTGGGGCATTTAAACATAATCATTAAAATATGACTGGGGACATTTAGACAGACTCATTTAAATATGACTGGGGACATTTAAACAGACCCGTTACAGTATGTCAGGGGACATTTAAACAGATCCATTAAGATATGACTGGGGACATTTAAACAAACTCATTACAGTATGACTGGGACATTTAAACAGACTCATTAAAATATGACTGGGGACATTTAAACATTCTCATTATAGTATGACTTGGACATTTAAACAGACTCATTTCAATCTGACTGGGGACATTTAAACAGACTCGTTAAAATATGACTGGCGACATTTAAATAGACTCATTAAAATATGACTGGGGACATTTAAACAGACTCATTAAAATAGGACAGGGGACATTTAAACAGACTCATTAAAATATGACTGGGGACATTTAAACAAAATATCACTTGGGACATTTAAACAGACTCATTAAAATATGACTGGGGCATTTAAACATAATCATTAGAATATGACTGGGGACATTTAGACAGACTCATTAAAATATGACTGGGGACATTTAAACAGACCCGTTCCAGTATGACTGGGGACATTTAAACAGATCCATTAAGATATGACTGGGGACATTTAAACAGACTCATTACAGTATGACTGGGACATTTAAACAGACTCATTAAAATATGAATGGGACATTTAAACAGACTCATTAAAATATGACTGGGACATTTAAACAGACTCATTAAAATATGACTGGGGACATTTAAACAGACTCGTTACAGTATGACTGGGGACATTTAAACAGACTCATTAAAATATGACTGGGACATTTAAACAGACTCATTAAAATATGACTGGGGACATTTAAACAGACTCATTACAGTATGACTGCGGACATTTAAACAGACTCATTGAAATATGACTGGGACATTTAAACAGACTCATTAAAATATGACTGGGACATTTAAACAGACTCATTAAAATATGACTGGGGACATTTAAACAGACTCGTTACAGTATGACTGGGGATATTTAAACAGACTCATTAAAATATGACTGGGGACATTTAAATAGTCTCGTTATAGTATGACTGGGGACATTTAAACAGACTCATTTCAATGTGACTGGGGACATTTAAACAGACTCGTTAAAATATGACTGGGGACATTTAAATAGACTCGTTACAGTATGACTGGGGACATTTAAACAGACTCATTAAAATATGACTGGGACATTTAAACAGACTCATTAAAATATGACTGGGGACATTTAAACAGACTCATTACAGTATGACTGCGGACATTTAAACAGACTCATTGAAATATGACTGGGACATTTAAACAGACTCATTAAAATATGACTGGGACATTTAAACAGACTCATTAAAATATGACTGGGGACATTTAAACAGACTCGTTACAGTATGACTGGGGATATTTAAACAGACTCATTAAAATATGACTGGGGACATTTAAATAGTCTCGTTATAGTATGACTGGGGACATTTAAACAGACTCATTTCAATGTGACTGGGGACATTTAAACAGACTCGTTAAAATATGACTGGGGACATTTAAATAGACTCATTAAAATATGACTGGGGACATTTAAACATACTCATTAAAATATGACTGGGACATTTAAACATAATCATTAAAATATGACTGGGGACATTTAGACAGACTCATTAAAATATGACTGGGGACATTTAAACAGACCCGTTACAGTATGTCAGGGGACATTTAAACAGATACATTAAGATATGACTGGGGACATTTAAACAAACTCATTACAGTATGACTGGGACATTTAAACAGACTCATTAAAATAGGACAGGGGACATTTAAACAGACTCATTAAAATATGACTGGGGACATTTAAACAAAATATCACTTGGGACATTTAAACAGACTCATTAAAATATGACTGGGGCATTTAAACATAATCATTAGAATATGACTGGGGACATTTAGACAGACTCATTAAAATATGACTGGGGACATTTAAACAGACCCGTTCCAGTATGACTGGGGACATTTAAACAGATCCATTAAGATATGACTGGGGACATTTAAACAGACTCATTACAGTATGACTGGGACATTTAAACAGACTCATTAAAATATGAATGGGACATTTAAACAGACTCATTAAAATATGACTGGGACATTTAAACAGACTCATTAAAATATGACTGGGGACATTTAAACAGACTCGTTACAGTATGACTGGGGACATTTAAACAGACTCATTAAAATATGACTGGGACATTTAAACAGACTCATTAAAATATGACTGGGGACATTTAAACAGACTCATTACAGTATGACTGCGGACATTTAAACAGACTCATTGAAATATGACTGGGACATTGAAACAGACTCATTAAAATATGACTGGGACATTTAAACAGACTCATTAAAATATGACTGGGGACATTTAAACAGACTCGTTACAGTATGACTGGGGACATTTAAACAGACTCATTTCAATGTGACTGGGGACATTTAAACAGACTCGTTAAAATATGACTGGGGACATTTAAATAGACTCATTAAAATATGACTGGGGACATTTAAACATACTCATTAAAACAGGACAGGGGACATTTAAACAGACTCATTAAAATATGACTGGGGACATTTAAACAAAATATCACTTGGGACATTTAAACAGACTCATTAAAATATGACTGGGGCATTTAAACATAATCATTAAAATATGACTGGGGACATTTAGACAGACTCATTTAAATATGACTGGGGACATTTAAACAGACCCGTTACAGTATGTCAGGGGACATTTAAACAGATCCATTAAGATATGACTGGGGACATTTAAACAAACTCATTACAGTATGACTGGGACATTTAAACAGACTCATTAAAATATGACTGGGGACATTTAAACATTCTCATTATAGTATGACTTGGACATTTAAACAGACTCATTTCAATCTGACTGGGGACATTTAAACAGACTCGTTAAAATATGACTGGCGACATTTAAATAAACTCATTAAAATATGACTGGGGACATTTAAACAGACTCATTAAAATAGGACAGGGGACATTTAAACAGACTCATTAAAATATGACTGGGGACATTTAAACAAAATATCACTTGGGACATTTAAACAGACTCATTAAAATATGACTGGGGCATTTAAACATAATCATTAGAATATGACTGGGGACATTTAGACAGACTCATTAAAATATGACTGGGGACATTTAAACAGACCCGTTCCAGTATGACTGGGGACATTTAAACAGATCCATTAAGATATGACTGGGGACATTTAAACAGACTCATTACAGTATGACTGGGACATTTAAACAGACTCATTAAAATATGAATGGGACATTTAAACAGACTCATTAAAATATGACTGGGACATTTAAACAGACTCATTAAAATATGACTGGGGACATTTAAACAGACTCGTTACAGTATGACTGGGGACATTTAAACAGACTCATTAAAATATGACTGGGACATTTAAACAGACTCATTAAAATATGACTGGGGACATTTAAACAGACTCATTACAGTATGACTGCGGACATTTAAACAGACTCATTGAAATATGACTGGGACATTTAAACAGACTCATTAAAATATGACTGGGACATTTAAACAGACTCATTAAAATATGACTGGGGACATTTAAACAGACTCGTTACAGTATGACTGGGGATATTTAAACAGACTCATTAAAATATGACTGGGGACATTTAAATAGTCTCGTTATAGTATGACTGGGGACATTTAAACAGACTCATTTCAGTGTGACTGGGGACATTTAAACAGACTCGTTAAAATATGACTGGGGACATTTAAATAGACTCATTAAAATATGACTGGGGACATTTAAACATACTCATTAAAATATGACTGGGACATTTAAACATAATCATTAAAATATGACTGGGGACATTTAGACAGACTCATTAAAATATGACTGGGGACATTTAAACAGACCCGTTACAGTATGTCAGGGGACATTTAAACAGATACATTAAGATATGACTGGGGACATTTAAACAAACTCATTACAGTATGACTGGGACATTTAAACAGACTCATTAAAATATGACTGGGACATTTAAACAGACTCATTAAAATATGACTGGGGACATTTAAACAGACTCGTTACAGTATGACTGGGGACATTTAAACAGACTCATAAAAATATGACTTGCGACATTTAAACAGTCTCGTTAAAGTATGACTGGGGACATTTAAACAGACTCATTAAAATATGACTGGGACATTTAAACAGACTCATTTCAATGTGACTGGGGACATTTAAACAGACTCGTTAAAATATGACTGGGGACATTTAAACAGACTCATTAAAATATGACTGGGACATTTAAACAGACTCATTTCAATGTGACTGGGGACATTTAAACAGACTCGTTAAAATATGACTGGGGACATTTAAACAGACTCATTAAAATATGGCTGGGGACATTTAAACAAAATATCACTTGGGACATTTAAACAGACTCATTAAAATATGACTGGGGACATTTAAACAAAATATGACGGGACAGTTAAATAGACTCATTAAAATATGACTGGGGACATTTAAACAGACTCGTTAAAATAGGACTGGGACATTTAAACAGACTCATTAAAATATGTCTGGGACATTTAAACAGACTGGTTACAGTATGACTGGGGACATTTAAACAAACTCATTAAAATATGACTGTGGACATTTACACAAAATATGACGGGACATTTAAACAGACTCATTAAAATATGACTGGGACATTTAAGCAGATTCGTTACGGTATGACTGGGGACGTTTAAACAGACTCATTAAAATATGACTGGGGACATTTAAACAGACTCATTAAAATATGACTGGGGACATTTAAACAGACTCATTAAAATATGACTGGGGACATTTAAACAGACTCGTTACAGTATGACTGGGGACATTTAAACAGACTCATTTAAATATGACTGGGGACATTTAAACAGACTCGTTACAGTATGACTGGGGACATTTAAACAGACTCATTAAAATATGACTTGAGACATTAAAACAGTCTCGTTATAGTAAGACTGGGGACATTTAAACAGACTCATTAAAATATGACTGGGACATTTAAACAGACTCATTAAAATATGACTGGGGACATTTAAACAGACTCATTAAAATATGACTGGGGACATTTAAACAAAATATCACTTGGGACATTTAAACAGACTCCTTAAAATATGACTGGGGACATTTAAACAAAATATGACGGGACATTTAAATAGACTCATTAAAATATGACGGGGGACATTTAAACAGACTCATTAAAATATGTCTGGGACATTTAAACAGACTCGTTACAGTATGACTGGGGACATTTAAACAGACTCATTAAAATATGACTGGGACATTTAAACAGACTCATAACAGTATGAGTGGGGCATTTAAACAGAGTCATTAAGATATGAATGGGGATATTTAAACAGACTCGTTAAAATATGACTGGGGACCTTTAAACAAAATATGACTTTGGAAATTTAAACAGACTCATTAAAATATGACTGGGGGAAATTTAAACAGACTCATTAAAATATGACTGGGGACATTTAATCAGACTCATTAAGATATGACTGGGGACCTTTAAACAAAATATGACTTTGGAAATTTAAACAGACTCATTAAAATATGACTGGGGGAAATTTAAACAGACTCATTAAAATATGACTGGGGACATTTAAACAGAATCATTAAGATATGACTGGGGACCTTTAAACAAAATATGACTTTGGAAATTTAAACAGACTCATTAAAATATGACTGGGGGAAATTTAAACAGACTCATTAAAATATGACTGGGGACATTTAAACAGACTCATTAAGATATGACTGGGGACATTTAAGCAGACTCATTAAAATATGACTGGGAACATTTAAACAGACTCATTAAAATATGACTGGGACATTTAAGCAGACTCGTTACGGTATGACTGGGGACATTTAAACAGACTCATTAAAATATGACTGGGGACATTTAAACAGACTCATTAAAATATCACTGGGGACATTTAAACAGACTCATTAAAATATGACTGGGGACAATTAACCAGTCTCGTTAAAGTATGACTGGGGGAAATTTAAACAGACTCATTAAAATATGACTGGGGACATTTAAACAGACTCGTTAGAGTATGACTGGGGACATTTAAACAGATTCATTAAGATATGACTGGGGACATTTAAACAGACTCATTAAAATATGGCTGGGTACATTTAAACATTCTCGTTATAGTATGACTGGGGACATTTAAACAGACTCATTAAAATATGACTGGGACATTTAAACAGACTCATTTCAATGTGACTGGGGACATTTAAACAGACTCGTTAAAATATGACTGGGGACATTTAAATAGACTCATTAAAATATGACTGGGGACATTTAAACAGACTCGTTAAAATATGACTGGGGACATTTAAACAGACTCATTAAAATATGACTGGGGACATTTAAACAAAATATCACTTGGGGCATTTAAACAGACTCATTAAAATATGACTGGGACATTTAAACATAATCATTAAAATATGACTGGGGACATTTAGACAGACTCATTAAAATATGACTGGGGACATTTAAACAGATCCATTAAGATATGACTGGGGACATTTAAACAGACTCATTACAGTATGACTGGGACATTTAAACAGACTCATTAAAATATGACTGGGGCATTTAAACATAATCATTAGAATATGACTGGGGACATTTAGACAGACTCATTAAAATATGACTGGGGACATTTAAACAGACCCGTTACAGTATGACTGGGGACATTTAAACAGATCCATTAAGATTTGACTGGGGACATTTAAACAGACTCATTACAGTATGACTGGGACATTTAAACAGACTCATTGAAATATGACTGGGACATTTAAACAGACTCATTAAAATATGACTGGGACATTTAAACAGACTCATTAAAATATGACTGGGGACATTTAAACAGACTCGTTACAGTATGACTGGGGATATTTAAACAGACTCATTAAAATATGACTGGGTACATTTAAATAGACTCATTAAAATATGACTGGGGACATTTAAACATACTCATTAAAATATGACTGGGACATTTAAACATAATCATTAAAATATGACTGGGGACATTTAGACAGACTCATTAAAATATGACTGGGGACATTTAAACAGACCCGTTACAGTATGTCAGGGGACATTTAAACAGATCCATTAAGATATGACTGGGGACATTTAAACAAACTCATTACAGTATGACTGGGACATTTAAACAGACTCATTAAAATATGACTGGGGACATTTAAACAGACTCATTAAAATATGACTGGGGACATTTAAACAGACTCGTTACAGTATGACTGGGGACATTTAAACAGACTCATGAAAATATGACTTGCGACATTTAAACAGTCTCGTTAAAGTATGACTGGGGACATTTAAACAGACTCATTAAAATATGACTGGGACATTTAAACAGACTCATTTCAATGTGACTGGGGACATTTAAACAGACTCGTTAAAATATGACTGGGGACATTTAAACAGACTCATTAAAATATGGCTGGGGACATTTAAACAAAATATCACTTGGGACATTTAAACAGACTCATTAAAATACTACTGGGGACATTTAAACAAAATATGACGGGACATTTAAATAGACTCATTAAAATATGACTGGGGACATTTAAACAGACTCGTTAAAATAGGACTGGGACATTTAAACAGACTCATTAAAATATGTCTGGGACATTTAAACAGACTGGTTACAGTATGACTGGGGACATTTAAACAAACTCATTAAAATATGACTGTGGACAATTACACAAAATATGACGGGACATTTAAACAGACTCATTAAAATATGACTGGGACATTTAAGCAGATTCGTTACGGTATGACTGGGGACGTTTAAACAGACTCATTAAAATATGACTGGGGACATTTAAACAGACTCATTAAAATATGACTGGGGACATTTAAACATTCTCGTTATAGTATGACTGGGGACATTTAAACAGACTCATTAAAATATGACTGGGACATTTAAACAGACTCATTTCAATGTGACTGGGCACATTTAAACAGACTCGTTAAAATATGACTGGGGACATTTAAATAGACTCATTAAAATATGACTGGGGACATTTAAACAGACTCGTTAAAATATGACTGGGGACATTTAAACAGACTCATTAAAATATGACTGGGGACATTTAAACAAAATATCACTTGGGGCATTTAAACAGACTCATTAAAATATGACTGGGGCATTTAAACATAATCATTAAAATATGACTGGGGACATTTAGACAGACTCATTAAAATATGACTGGGGACATTTAAACAGATCCATTAAGATATGACTAGGGACATTTAAACAGACTCATTACAGTATGACTGGGACATTTAAACAGACTCATTAAAATATGACTGGGGCATTTAAACATAATCATTAGAATATGACTGGGGACATTTAGACAGACTCATTAAAATATGACTGGGGACATTTAAACAGACCCGTTACAGTATGACTGGGGACATTTAAACAGATCCATTAAGATATGACTGGGGACATTTAAACAGACTCATTACAGTATGACTGGGACATTTAAACAGACTCATTGAAATATGACTGGGACATTTAAACAGACTCATTAAAATATGACTGGTGCATTTAAACAGACTCATTAAAATATGACTGGGGACATTTAAACAGACTCGTTACAGTATGACTGGGGATATTTAAACAGACTCATTAAAATATGACTGGGGACATTTAAATAGTCTCGTTATAGTATGACTGGGGACATTTAAACAGACTCATTTCAATGTGACTGGGGACATTTAAACAGACTCGTTACAGTATGACTGGGGACATTTAAACAGACTCATTAAAATATGACTGGGGACATTTAAACATACTCATTAAAATATGACTGGGACATTTAAACATAATCATTAAAATATGACTGGGGACATTTAGACAGACTCATTAAAATATGACTGGGGACATTTAAACAGACCCGTTACAGTATGTCAGGGGACATTTAAACAGATCCATTAAGATATGACTGGGGACATTTAAACAAACTCATTACAGTATGACTGGGACATTTAAACAGACTCATTAAAATATGACTGGGACATTTAAACAGACTCATTAAAATATGACTGGGGACATTTAAACAGACTCGTTACAGTATGACTGGGGACATTTAAACAGACTCATGAAAATATGACTTGCGACATTTAAACAGTCTCGTTAAAGTATGACTGGGGACATTTAAACAGACTCATTAAAATATGACTGGGACATTTAAACAGACTCATTTCAATGTGACTGGGGACATTTAAACAGACTCGTTAAAATATGACTGGGGACATTTAAACAGACTCATTAAAATATGGCTGGGGACATTTAAACAAAATATCACTTGGGACATTTAAACAGACTCATTAAAATACTACTGGGGACATTTAAACAAAATATGACGGGACATTTAAATAGACTCATTAAAATATGACTGGGGACATTTAAACAGACTCGTTAAAATAGGACTGGGACATTTAAACAGACTCATTAAAATATGTCTGGGACATTTAAACAGACTGGTTACAGTATGACTGGGGACATTTAAACAAACTCATTAAAATATGACTGTGGACATTTACACAAAATATGACGGGACATTTAAACAGACTCATTAAAATATGACTGGGACATTTAAGCAGATTCGTTACGGTATGACTGGGGACGTTTAAACAGACTCATTAAAATATGACTGGGGACATTTAAACAGACTCATTAAAATATGACTGGGGACATTTAAACAGACTCATTAAAATATGACTGGGGACATTTAATCAGACTCGTTACAGTATGACTGGGGACATTTAAACAGACTCATTGAAATATGACTGGGACATTTAAACAGACTCATTAAAATATGACTGGGACATTTAAACAGACTCATTAAAATATGACTGGGGACATTTAAACAGACTCGTTACAGTATGACTTGGGACATTTAAACAGACTCATTAAAATATGACTTGAGACATTTAAACAGTCTCGTTATAGTAAGACTGGGGACATTTAAACAGACTCATTAAAATATGACTGGGACATTTAAACAGACTCATTAAAATATGACTGGGGACATTTAAACAGACTCATTAAAATATGACTGGGGACATTTAAACAAAATATCACTTGGGACATTTAAACAGACTCATTAAAATATGACTGGGGACATTTAAACAAAATATGACGGGACATTTAAATAGACTCATTAAAATATGACTGGGGACATTTAAACAGACTCGTTAAAATAGGACTGGGACATTTAAACAGACTCATTAAAATATGTCTGGGACATTTAAACAGACTCGTTACAGTATGACTGGGGACATTTAAACAGACTCATTAAAATATGACTGGGGACATTTAAACAGACTCGTTACAGTATGACTGGGGACATTTAAACAGATTCATTAAGATATGACTGGGGACATTTAAACAGACTCATTAAAATATGGCTGGGGACATTTAAACATTCTCGTTATAGTATGACTGGGGACATTTAAACAGACTCATTAAAATATGATTTGGGACATTTAAACAGACTCGTTAAAATATGACTGGGGACATTTAAATAGACTCATTAAAATATGACTGGGGACATTTAAACAGACTCGTTAAAATATGACTGGGGACATTTAAACAGACTCATTAAAATATGACTGGGGACATTTAAACAAAATATCACTTGGGGCATTTAAACAGACTCATTAAAATATGACTGGGGCATTTAAACATAATCATTAAAATATGACTGGGGACATTTAGACAGACTCATTAAAATATGACTGGGGACATTTAAACAGATCCATTAAGATATGACTGGGGACATTTAAACAGACTCATTACAGTATGACTGGGACATTTAAACAGACTCATTAAAATATGACTGGGGCATTTAAACATAATCATTAGAATATGACTGGGGACATTTAGACAGACTCATTAAAATATGACTGGGGACATTTAAACAGACCCGTTACAGTATGACTGGGGACATTTAAACAGATCCATTAAGATATGACTGGGGACATTTAAACAGACTCATTACAGTATGACTGGGACATTTAAACAGACTCATTAAAATATGGATGGGACATTTAAACAGACTCATTAAAATATGACTGGGACATTTAAACAGACTCATTAAAATATGACTGGGACATTTAAACAGACTCATTAAAATATGACTGGGGACATTTAAACAGACTCGTTACAGTATGACTGGGGACATTTAAACAGACTCATTAAAATATGACTGGGACATTTAAAAAGACTCATTAAAATATGACTGGGACATTTAAACAGACTCATTAAAATATGACTGGGGACATTTAAACAGACTCATTACAGTATGACTGCGGACATTTAAACAGACTCATTGAAATATGACTGGGACATTTAAACAGACTCATTAAAATATGACTCGGACATTTAAACAGACTCATTAAAATATGACTGGGGACATTTAAACAGACTCGTTACAGTATGACTGGGGATATTTAAACAGACTCATTAAAATATGACTGGGGACATTTAAATAGTCTCGTTATAGTATGACTGGGGACATTTAAACAGACTCATTAAAATATGACTGGGACATTTAAACAGACTCATTTCAATGTGACTGGGGACATTTAAACAGACTCGTTAAAATATGACTGGGGACATTTAAATAGACTCATTAAAATATGACTGGGGACATTTAAACAGACTCATTAGAATAGGACAAGGGACATTTAAACAGACTCATTAAAATATGACTGGGGACATTTAAACAAAATATCACTTGGGACATTTAAACAGACTCATTAAAATATGACTGGGGCATTTAAACATAATCATTAAAATATGACTGGGGACATTTAGACAGACTCATTAAAATATGACTGGGGACATTTAAACAGACCCGTTACAGTATGACTGGGACATTTAAACAGACTCATTGAAATATGACTGGGACATTTAAACAGACTCATTAAAATATGACTGGGGACATTTAAACAGACTCGTTACAGTATGACTGGGGACATTTAAACAGACTCATTAAAATATGACTTGCGACATTTAAACAGTCTCGTTAAAGTATGACTGGGGACATTTAAACAGACTCATTAAAATATGACTGGGACATTCAAACAGACTCATTTCAATGTGACTGGGGACATTTAAACAGACTCGTTAAAATATGACTGGGGACATTTAAACAGACTCATTAAAATATGACTGGGGACATTTAAACAAAATATCACTTGGGACATTTAAACAGACTCATTAAAATATGACTGGGGACATTTAAACAAAATATGACGGGACATTTAAATAGACTCATTAAAATATGACTGGGGACATTTAAACAGACTCGTTAAAATAGGACTGGGACATTTAAACAGACTCATTAAAATATGTCTGGGACATTTAAACAGACTCGTTACAGTATGACTGGGGACATTTAAACAGACTCATTAAAATATGACTGGGGACATTTAAACAAAATATGACGGGACATTTAAACAGACTCATTAAAATATGACTGGGACATTTAAGCAGATTCGTTACGGTATGACTGGGGACAATTAACCAGACTCGTTAAAGTATGACTGGGGGAAATTTAAACAGACTTATTAAAATATGACTGGGGACATTTAAGCAGACTCGTTACAGTATGACTGGGGACATTTAAATAGATTCATTAAGATATGACTGGGGACATTTAAACAGACTCATTAAAATATCACTTGGGACATTTAAACAGACTCATTAAAATATGACTGGGGCATTTAAACATAATCATTAAAATATGACTGGGGACATTTAAACAGACTCGTTAAAATATGACTGGGGACATTTAAATAGACTCATTAAAATATGACTGGGGACATTTAAACATACTCATTAAAATATGACTGGGACATTTAAACATAATCATTAAAATATGACTGGGGACATTTAGACAGACTCATTAAAATATGACTGGGGACATTTAAACAAACTCATTACAGTATGACTGGGACATTTAAACAGACTCATTAAAATATGACTGGGACATTTAAACAGACTCATTAAAATATGACTGGGGACATTTAAACAGACTCGTTACAGTATGACTGGGGACATTTAAACAGACTCATGAAAATATGACTTGCGACATTTAAACAGTCTCGTTAAAGTATGACTGGGGACATTTAAACAGACTCATTAAAATATGACTGGGACATTTAAACAGACTCATTTCAATGTGACTGGGGACATTTAAACAGACTCATTAAAATATGGCTGGGGACATTTAAACAAAATATCACTTGGGACATTTAAACAGACTCATTAAAATACTACTGGGGACATTTAAACAAAATATGACGGGACATTTAAATAGACTCATTAAAATATGACTGGGGACATTTAAACAGACTCGTTAAAATAGGACTGGGACATTTAAACAGACTCATTAAAATATGTCTGGGACATTTAAACAGACTGGTTACAGTATGACTGGGGACATTTAAACAAACTCATTAAAATATGACTGTGGACATTTACACAAAATATGACGGGACATTTAAACAGACTCATTAAAATATGACTGGGACATTTAAGCAGATTCGTTACGGTATGACTGGGGACGTTTAAACAGACTCATTAAAATATGACTGGGGACATTTAAACAGACTCATTAAAATATGACTGGGGACATTTAAACATTCTCGTTATAGTATGACTGGGGACATTTAAACAGACTCATTAAAATATGACTGGGACATTTAAACAGACTCATTTCAATGTGACTGGGCACATTTAAACAGACTCGTTAAAATATGACTGGGGACATTTAAATAGACTCATTAAAATATGACTGGGGACATTTAAACAGACTCGTTAAAATATGACTGGGGACATTTAAACAGACTCATTAAAATATGACTGGGGACATTTAAACAAAATATCACTTGGGGCATTTAAACAGACTCATTAAAATATGACTGGGGCATTTAAACATAATCATTAAAATATGACTGGGGACATTTAGACAGACTCATTAAAATATGACTGGGGACATTTAAACAGATCCATTAAGATATGACTGGGGACATTTAAACAGACTCATTACAGTATGACTGGGACATTTAAACAGACTCATTAAAATATGACTGGGGCATTTAAACATAATCATTAGAATATGACTGGGGACATTTAGACAGACTCATTAAAATATGACTGGGGACATTTAAACAGACCCGTTACAGTATGACTGGGGACATTTAAACAGATCCATTAAGATATGACTGGGGACATTTAAACAGACTCATTACAGTATGACTGGGACATTTAAACAGACTCATTAAAATATGGATGGGACATTTAAACAGACTCATTAAAATATGACTGGGACATTTAAACAGACTCATTAAAATATGACTGGGACATTTAAACAGACTCATTAAAATATGACTGGGGACATTTAAACAGACTCGTTACAGTATGACTGGGGACATTTAAACAGACTCATTAAAATATGACTGGGACATTTAAAAAGACTCATTAAAATATGACTGGGACATTTAAACAGACTCATTAAAATATGACTGGGGACATTTAAACAGACTCATTACAGTATGACTGCGGACATTTAAACAGACTCATTGAAATATGACTGGGACATTTAAACAGACTCATTAAAATATGACTCGGACATTTAAACAGACTCATTAAAATATGACTGGGGACATTTAAACAGACTCGTTACAGTATGACTGGGGATATTTAAACAGACTCATTAAAATATGACTGGGGACATTTAAATAGTCTCGTTATAGTATGACTGGGGACATTTAAACAGACTCATTAAAATATGACTGGGACATTTAAACAGACTCATTTCAATGTGACTGGGGACATTTAAACAGACTCGTTAAAATATGACTGGGGACATTTAAATAGACTCATTAAAATATGACTGGGGACATTTAAACAGACTCATTAGAATAGGACAAGGGACATTTAAACAGACTCATTAAAATATGACTGGGGACATTTAAACAAAATATCACTTGGGACATTTAAACAGACTCATTAAAATATGACTGGGGCATTTAAACATAATCATTAAAATATGACTGGGGACATTTAGACAGACTCATTAAAATATGACTGGGGACATTTAAACAGACCCGTTACAGTATGACTGGGACATTTAAACAGACTCATTGAAATATGACTGGGACATTTAAACAGACTCATTAAAATATGACTGGGGACATTTAAACAGACTCGTTACAGTATGACTGGGGACATTTAAACAGACTCATTAAAATATGACTTGCGACATTTAAACAGTCTCGTTAAAGTATGACTGGGGACATTTAAACAGACTCATTAAAATATGACTGGGACATTCAAACAGACTCATTTCAATGTGACTGGGGACATTTAAACAGACTCGTTAAAATATGACTGGGGACATTTAAACAGACTCATTAAAATATGACTGGGGACATTTAAACAAAATATCACTTGGGACATTTAAACAGACTCATTAAAATATGACTGGGGACATTTAAACAAAATATGACGGGACATTTAAATAGACTCATTAAAATATGACTGGGGACATTTAAACAGACTCGTTAAAATAGGACTGGGACATTTAAACAGACTCATTAAAATATGTCTGGGACATTTAAACAGACTCGTTACAGTATGACTGGGGACATTTAAACAGACTCATTAAAATATGACTGGGGACATTTAAACAAAATATGACGGGACATTTAAACAGACTCATTAAAATATGACTGGGACATTTAAGCAGATTCGTTACGGTATGACTGGGGACAATTAACCAGACTCGTTAAAGTATGACTGGGGGAAATTTAAACAGACTTATTAAAATATGACTGGGGACATTTAAGCAGACTCGTTACAGTATGACTGGGGACATTTAAATAGATTCATTAAGATATGACTGGGGACATTTAAACAGACTCATTAAAATATGACTGGGGACATTTAAATAGTCTCGTTATAGTATGACTGGGGACATTTAAACAGACTCATTTCAATGTGACTGGGGACATTTAAACAGACTCGTTAAAATATGACTGGGGACATTTAAATAGACTCATTAAAATATGACTGGGGACATTTAAACATACTCATTAAAATATGACTGGGACATTTAAACATAATCATTAAAATATGACTGGGGACATTTAGACAGACTCATTAAAATATGACTGGGGACATTTAAACAAACTCATTACAGTATGACTGGGACATTTAAACAGACTCATTAAAATATGACTGGGACATTTAAACAGACTCATTAAAATATGACTGGGGACATTTAAACAGACTCGTTACAGTATGACTGGGGACATTTAAACAGACTCATGAAAATATGACTTGCGACATTTAAACAGTCTCGTTAAAGTATGACTGGGGACATTTAAACAGACTCATTAAAATATGACTGGGACATTTAAACAGACTCATTTCAATGTGACTGGGGACATTTAAACAGACTCGTTAAAATATGACTGGGGACATTTAAACAGACTCATTAAAATATGGCTGGGGACATTTAAACAAAATATCACTTGGGACATTTAAACAGACTCATTAAAATACTACTGGGGACATTTAAACAAAATATGACGGGACATTTAAATAGACTCATTAAAATATGACTGGGGACATTTAAACAGACTCGTTAAAATAGGACTGGGACATTTAAACAGACTCATTAAAATATGTCTGGGACATTTAAACAGACTGGTTACAGTATGACTGGGGACATTTAAACAAACTCATTAAAATATGACTGTGGACATTTACACAAAATATGACGGGACATTTAAACAGACTCATTAAAATATGACTGGGACATTTAAGCAGATTCGTTACGGTATGACTGGGGACGTTTAAACAGACTCATTAAAATATGACTGGGGACATTTAAACAGACTCATTAAAATATGACTGGGGACATTTAAACATTCTCGTTATAGTATGACTGGGGACATTTAAACAGACTCATTAAAATATGACTGGGACATTTAAACAGACTCATTTCAATGTGACTGGGGACATTTAAACAGACTCGTTAAAATATGACTGGGGACATTTAAATAGACTCATTAAAATATGACTGGGGACATTTAAACAGACTCGTTAAAATATGACTGGGGACATTTAAACAGACTCATTAAAATATGACTGGGGACATTTAAACAAAATATCACTTGGGACATTTAAACAGACTCATTAAAATATGACTGGGGCATTTAAACATAATCATTAAAATATGACTGGGGACATTTAGACAGACTCATTAAAATATGACTGGGGACATTTAAACAGATCCATTAAGATATGACTGGGGACATTTAAACAGACTCATTACAGTATGACTGGGACATTTAAACAGACTCATTAAAATATGACTGGGGCATTTAAACATAATCATTAGAATATGACTGGGGACATTTAGACAGACTCATTAAAATATGACTGGGGACATTTAAACAGACCCGTTACAGTATGACTGGGGACATTTAAACAGATCCATTAAGATATGACTGGGGACATTTAAACAGACTCATTACAGTATGACTGGGACATTTAAACAGACTCATTGAAATATGACTGGGACATTTAAACAGACTCATTAAAATATGACTGGGACATTTAAACAGACTCATTAAAATATGACTGGGGACATTTAAACAGACTCGTTACAGTATGACTGGGGATATTTAAACAGACTCATTAAAATATGACTGAGGACATTTAAATAGTCTCGTTATAGTATGACTGGGGACATTTAAACAGACTCATTTCAATGTGACTGGGGACATTTAAACAGACTCGTTACAGTATGACTGGGGACATTTAAACAGACTCATTAAAATATGACTGGGGACATTTAAACATACTCATTAAAATATGACTGGGACATTTAAACATAATCATTAAAATATGACTGGGGACATTTAGACAGACTCATTAAAATATGACTGGGGACATTTAAACAGACCCGTTACAGTATGTCAGGGGACATTTAAACAGATCCATTAAGATATGACTGGGGACATTTAAACAAACTCATTACAGTATGACTGGGACATTTAAACAGACTCATTAAAATATGACTGGGACATTTAAACAGACTCATTAAAATATGACTGGGGACATTTAAACAGACTCGTTACAGTATGACTGGGGACATTTAAACAGACTCATGAAAATATGACTTGCGACATTTAAACAGTCTCGTTAAAGTATGACTGGGGACATTTAAACAGACTCATTAAAATATGACTGGGACATTTAAACAGACTCATTTCAATGTGACTGGGGACATTTAAACAGACTCGTTAAAATATGACTGGGGACATTTAAACAGACTCATTAAAATATGGCTGGGGACATTTAAACAAAATATCACTTGGGACATTTAAACAGACTCATTAAAATACTACTGGGGACATTTAAACAAAATATGACGGGACATTTAAATAGACTCATTAAAATATGACTGGGGACATTTAAACAGACTCGTTAAAATAGGACTGGGACATTTAAACAGACTCATTAAAATATGTCTGGGACATTTAAACAGACTGGTTACAGTATGACTGGGGACATTTAAACAAACTCATTAAAATATGACTGTGGACATTTACACAAAATATGACGGGACATTTAAACAGACTCATTAAAATATGACTGGGACATTTAAGCAGATTCGTTACGGTATGACTGGGGACGTTTAAACAGACTCATTAAAATATGACTGGGGACATTTAAACAGACTCATTAAAATATGACTGGGGACATTTAAACAGACTCATTAAAATATGACTGGGGACATTTAAACAGACTCGTTACAGTATGACTGGGGACATTTAAACAGACTCATTGAAATATGACTGGGACATTTAAACAGACTCATTAAAATATGACTGGGACATTTAAACAGACTCATTAAAATATGACTGGGGACATTTAAACAGACTCGTTACAGTATGACTTGGGACATTTAAACAGACTCATTAAAATATGACTTGAGACATTTAAACAGTCTCGTTATAGTAAGACTGGGGACATTTAAACAGACTCATTAAAATATGACTGGGACATTTAAACAGACTCATTAAAATATGACTGGGGACATTTAAACAGACTCATTAAAATATGACTGGGGACATTTAAACAAAATATCACTTGGGACATTTAAACAGACTCATTAAAATATGACTGGGGACATTTAAACAAAATATGACGGGACATTTAAATAGACTCATTAAAATATGACTGGGGACATTTAAACAGACTCGTTAAAATAGGACTGGGACATTTAAACAGACTCATTAAAATATGTCTGGGACATTTAAACAGACTCGTTACAGTATGACTGGGGACATTTAAACAGACTCATTAAAATATGACTGGGGACATTTAAACAGACTCGTTACAGTATGACTGGGGACATTTAAACAGATTCATTAAGATATGACTGGGGACATTTAAACAGACTCATTAAAATATGGCTGGGGACATTTAAACATTCTCGTTATAGTATGACTGGGGACATTTAAACAGACTCATTAAAATATGATTTGGGACATTTAAACAGACTCGTTAAAATATGACTGGGGACATTTAAATAGACTCATTAAAATATGACTGGGGACATTTAAACAGACTCGTTAAAATATGACTGGGGACATTTAAACAGACTCATTAAAATATGACTGGGGACATTTAAACAAAATATCACTTGGGGCATTTAAACAGACTCATTAAAATATGACTGGGGCATTTAAACATAATCATTAAAATATGACTGGGGACATTTAGACAGACTCATTAAAATATGACTGGGGACATTTAAACAGATCCATTAAGATATGACTGGGGACATTTAAACAGACTCATTACAGTATGACTGGGACATTTAAACAGACTCATTAAAATATGACTGGGGCATTTAAACATAATCATTAGAATATGACTGGGGACATTTAGACAGACTCATTAAAATATGACTGGGGACATTTAAACAGACCCGTTACAGTATGACTGGGGACATTTAAACAGATCCATTAAGATATGACTGGGGACATTTAAACAGACTCATTACAGTATGACTGGGACATTTAAACAGACTCATTAAAATATGGATGGGACATTTAAACAGACTCATTAAAATATGACTGGGACATTTAAACAGACTCATTAAAATATGACTGGGACATTTAAACAGACTCATTAAAATATGACTGGGGACATTTAAACAGACTCGTTACAGTATGACTGGGGACATTTAAACAGACTCATTAAAATATGACTGGGACATTTAAAAAGACTCATTAAAATATGACTGGGACATTTAAACAGACTCATTAAAATATGACTGGGGACATTTAAACAGACTCATTACAGTATGACTGCGGACATTTAAACAGACTCATTGAAATATGACTGGGACATTTAAACAGACTCATTAAAATATGACTCGGACATTTAAACAGACTCATTAAAATATGACTGGGGACATTTAAACAGACTCGTTACAGTATGACTGGGGATATTTAAACAGACTCATTAAAATATGACTGGGGACATTTAAATAGTCTCGTTATAGTATGACTGGGGACATTTAAACAGACTCATTAAAATATGACTGGGACATTTAAACAGACTCATTTCAATGTGACTGGGGACATTTAAACAGACTCGTTAAAATATGACTGGGGACATTTAAATAGACTCATTAAAATATGACTGGGGACATTTAAACAGACTCATTAGAATAGGACAAGGGACATTTAAACAGACTCATTAAAATATGACTGGGGACATTTAAACAAAATATCACTTGGGACATTTAAACAGACTCATTAAAATATGACTGGGGCATTTAAACATAATCATTAAAATATGACTGGGGACATTTAGACAGACTCATTAAAATATGACTGGGGACATTTAAACAGACCCGTTACAGTATGACTGGGACATTTAAACAGACTCATTGAAATATGACTGGGACATTTAAACAGACTCATTAAAATATGACTGGGGACATTTAAACAGACTCGTTACAGTATGACTGGGGACATTTAAACAGACTCATTAAAATATGACTTGCGACATTTAAACAGACTCATTACAGTATGACTGGGACATTTAAACAGACTCATTAAAATATGACTGGGGCATTTAAACATAATCATTAGAATATGACTGGGGACATTTAGACAGACTCATTAAAATATGACTGGGGACATTTAAACAGATCCATTAAGATATGACTGGGGACATTTAAACAGACTCATTACAGTATGACTGGGACATTTAAACAGACTCATTAAAATATGACTGGGGCATTTAAACATAATCATTAGAATATGACTGGGGACATTTAGACAGACTCATTAAAATATGACTGGGGACATTTAAACAGACCCGTTACAGTATGACTGGGGACATTTAAACAGATCCATTAAGATATGACTGGGGACATTTAAACAGACTCATTACAGTATGACTGGGACATTTAAACAGACTCATTAAAATATGGATGGGACATTTAAACAGACTCATTAAAATATGACTGGGACATTTAAACAGACTCATTAAAATATGACTGGGACATTTAAACAGACTCATTAAAATATGACTGGGGACATTTAAACAGACTCGTTACAGTATGACTGGGGACATTTAAACAGACTCATTAAAATATGACTGGGACATTTAAAAAGACTCATTAAAATATGACTGGGACATTTAAACAGACTCATTAAAATATGACTGGGGACATTTAAACAGACTCATTACAGTATGACTGCGGACATTTAAACAGACTCATTGAAATATGACTGGGACATTTAAACAGACTCATTAAAATATGACTCGGACATTTAAACAGACTCATTAAAATATGACTGGGGACATTTAAACAGACTCGTTACAGTATGACTGGGGATATTTAAACAGACTCATTAAAATATGACTGGGGACATTTAAATAGTCTCGTTATAGTATGACTGGGGACATTTAAACAGACTCATTAAAATATGACTGGGACATTTAAACAGACTCATTTCAATGTGACTGGGGACATTTAAACAGACTCGTTAAAATATGACTGGGGACATTTAAATAGACTCATTAAAATATGACTGGGGACATTTAAACAGACTCATTAGAATAGGACAAGGGACATTTAAACAGACTCATTAAAATATGACTGGGGACATTTAAACAAAATATCACTTGGGACATTTAAACAGACTCATTAAAATATGACTGGGGCATTTAAACATAATCATTAAAATATGACTGGGGACATTTAAACAAAATATCACTTGGGGCATTTAAACAGACTCATTAAAATATGACTGGGGCATTTAAACATAATCATTAAAATATGACTGGGGACATTTAGACAGACTCATTAAAATATGACTGGGGACATTTAAACAGACCCGTTACAGTATGACTGGGACATTTAAACAGACTCATTGAAATATGACTGGGACATTTAAACAGACTCATTAAAATATGACTGGGGACATTTAAACAGACTCGTTACAGTATGACTGGGGACATTTAAACAGACTCATTAAAATATGACTTGCGACATTTAAACAGTCTCGTTAAAGTATGACTGGGGACATTTAAACAGACTCATTAAAATATGACTGGGACATTCAAACAGACTCATTTCAATGTGACTGGGGACATTTAAACAGACTCGTTAAAATATGACTGGGGACATTTAAACAGACTCATTAAAATATGACTGGGGACATTTAAACAAAATATCACTTGGGACATTTAAACAGACTCATTAAAATATGACTGGGGACATTTAAACAAAATATGACGGGACATTTAAATAGACTCATTAAAATATGACTGGGGACATTTAAACAGACTCGTTAAAATAGGACTGGGACATTTAAACAGACTCATTAAAATATGTCTGGGACATTTAAACAGACTCGTTACAGTATGACTGGGGACATTTAAACAGACTCATTAAAATATGACTGGGGACATTTAAACAAAATATGACGGGACATTTAAACAGACTCATTAAAATATGACTGGGACATTTAAGCAGATTCGTTACGGTATGACTGGGGAAAATTAACCAGACTCGTTAAAGTATGACTGGGGGAAATTTAAACAGACTTATTAAAATATGACTGGGGACATTTAAGCAGACTCGTTACAGTATGACTGGGGACATTTAAATAGATTCATTAAGATATGACTGGGGACATTTAAACAGACTCATTAAAATATGACTGGGGACATTTAAATAGTCTCGTTATAGTATGACTGGGGACATTTAAACAGACTCATTTCAATGTGACTGGGGACATTTAAACAGACTCGTTAAAATATGACTGGGGACATTTAAATAGACTCATTAAAATATGACTGGGGACATTTAAACATACTCATTAAAATATGACTGGGACATTTAAACATAATCATTAAAATATGACTGGGGACATTTAGACAGACTCATTAAAATATGACTGGGGACATTTAAACAAACTCATTACAGTATGACTGGGACATTTAAACAGACTCATTAAAATATGACTGGGACATTTAAACAGACTCATTAAAATATGACTGGGGACATTTAAACAGACTCGTTACAGTATGACTGGGGACATTTAAACAGACTCATGAAAATATGACTTGCAACATTTAAACAGTCTCGTTAAAGTATGACTGGGGACATTTAAACAGACTCATTAAAATATGACTGGGACATTTAAACAGACTCATTTCAATGTGACTGGGGACATTTAAACAGACTCGTTAAAATATGACTGGGGACATTTAAACAGACTCATTAAAATATGGCTGGGGACATTTAAACAAAATATCACTTGGGACATTTAAACAGACTCATTAAAATATGACTGGGGACATTTAAACAAAATATGACGGGACATTTAAATAGACTCATTAAAATATGACTGGGGACATTTAAACAGACTCGTTAAAATAGGACTGGGACATTTAAACAGACTCATTAAAATATGTCTGGGACATTTAAACAGACTGGTTACAGTATGACTGGGGACATTTAAACAAACTCATTAAAATATGACTGTGGACATTTACACAAAATATGACGGGACATTTAAACAGACTCATTAAAATATGACTGGGACATTTAAGCAGATTCGTTACGGTATGACTGGGGACGTTTAAACAGACTCATTAAAATATGACTGGGGACATTTAAACAGACTCATTAAAATATGACTGGGGACATTTAAACAGACTCATTAAAATATGACTGGGGACATTTAAACAGACTCGTTACAGTATGACTGGGGACATTTAAACAGACTCATTTAAATATGACTGGGACATTTAAACAGACTCATTAAAATATGACTGGGACATTTAAACAGACTCATTAAAATATGACTGGGGACATTTAAACAGACTCGTTACAGTATGACTGGGGACATTTAAACAGACTCATTAAAATATGACTTGAGACATTTAAACAGTCTCGTTATAGTAAGACTGGGGACATTTAAACAGACTCATTAAAATATGACTGGGACATTTAAACAGACTCATTAAAATATGACTGGGGACATTTAAACAGACTCATTAAAATATGACTGGGGACATTTAAACAAAATATCACTTGGGACATTTAAACAGACTCATTAAAATATGACTGGGGACATTTAAACAAAATATGACGGGACATTTAAATAGACTCACTAAAATATGACTGGGGACATTTAAACAGACTCGTTAAAATAGGACTGGGACATTTAAACAGACTCATTAAAATATGTCTGGGACATTTAAACAGACTCGTTACAGTATGACTGGGGACATTTAAACAGACTCATTAAAATATGACTGGGGACATTTAAACAAAATATGACGGGACATTTAAATAGACTCATTAAAATATGGCTGGGGACATTTAAACAGACTCGTTACAGTATGACTGGGGACATTTAAACAGACTCGTTAAAATATGACTGGGGATATTTAAACAGACTCGTAAAATATGACTGGGAACATTTAAACATACTCATTAAAATATGACTGGGACATTTAAACAGACTCATAACAGTATGAGTGGGGCATTTAAACAGAGTCATTAAGATATGAATGGGGATATTTAAACAGACTCGTTAAAATATGACTGGGGACCTTTAAACAAAATATGACTTTGGAAATTTAAACAGACTCATTAAAATATGACTGGGGGAAATTTAAACAGACTCATTAAAATATGACTGGGGACATTTAATCAGACTCATTAAGATATGACTGGGGACCTTTAAACAAAATATGACTTTGGAAATTTAAACAGACTCATTAAAATATGACTGGGGGAAATTTAAACAGACTCATTAAAATATGACTGGGGACATTTAAACAGAATCATTAAGATATGACTGGGGACCTTTAAACAAAATATGACTTTGGAAATTTAAACAGACTCATTAAAATATGACTGGGGGAAATTTAAACAGACTCATTAAAATATGACTGGGGACATTTAAACAGACTCATTAAGATATGACTGGGGACATTTAAGCAGACTCATTAAAATATGACTGGGAACATTTAAACAGACTCATTAAAATATGACTGGGACATTTAAGCAGACTCGTTACGGTATGACTGGGGACATTTAAACAGACTCATTAAAATATGACTGGGGACATTTAAACAGACTCATTAAAATATCACTGGGGACATTTAAACAGACTCATTAAAATATGACTGGGGACAATTAACCAGTCTCGTTAAAGTATGACTGGGGGAAATTTAAACAGACTCATTAAAATATGACTGGGGACATTTAAACAGACTCGTTAGAGTATGACTGGGGACATTTAAACAGATTCATTAAGATATGACTGGGGACATTTAAACAGACTCATTAAAATATGGCTGGGGACATTTAAACATTCTCGTTATAGTATGACTGGGGACATTTAAACAGACTCATTAAAATATGACTGGGACATTTAAACAGACTCATTTCAATGTGACTGGGGACATTTAAACAGACTCGTTAAAATATGACTGGGGACATTTAAATAGACTCATTAAAATATGACTGGGGACATTTAAACAGACTCGTTAAAATATGACTGGGGACATTTAAACAGACTCATTAAAATATGACTGGGGACATTTAAACAAAATATCACTTGGGGCATTTAAACAGACTCATTAAAATATGACTGGGGCATTTAAACATAATCATTAAAATATGACTGGGGACATTTAGACAGACTCATTAAAATATGACTGGGGACATTTAAACAGACTCATTAAAATATGACTGGGGACATTTAAACAGACTCATTAAAATATGACTGGGGACATTTAAACAGACTCGTTACAGTATGACTGGGGACATTTAAACAGACTCATTTAAATATGACTGGGACATTTAAACAGACTCATTAAAATATGACTGGGACATTTAAACAGACTCATTAAAATATGACTGGGGACATTTAAACAGACTCGTTACAGTATGACTGGGGACATTTAAACAGACTCATTAAAATATGACTTGAGACATTTAAACAGTCTCGTTATAGTAAGACTGGGGACATTTAAACAGACTCATTAAAATATGACTGGGACATTTAAACAGACTCATTAAAATATGACTGGGGACATTTAAACAGACTCATTAAAATATGACTGGGGACATTTAAACAAAATATCACTTGGGACATTTAAACAGACTCATTAAAATATGACTGGGGACATTTAAACAAAATATGACGGGACATTTAAATAGACTCATTAAAATATGACTGGGGACATTTAAACAGACTCGTTAAAATAGGACTGGGACATTTAAACAGACTCATTAAAATATGTCTGGGACATTTAAACAGACTCGTTACAGTATGACTGGGGACATTTAAACAGTCTCATTAAAATATGACTGGGGACATTTAAACAAAATATGACGGGACATTTAAATAGACTCATTAAAATATGGCTGGGGACATTTAAACAGACTCGTTACAGTATGACTGGGGACATTTAAACAGACTCGTTAAAATATGACTGGGGATATTTAAACAGACTCGTAAAATATGACTGGGAACATTTAAACATACTCATTAAAATATGACTGGGACATTTAAACAGACTCATAACAGTATGAGTGGGGCATTTAAACAGAGTCATTAAGATATGAATGGGGATATTTAAACAGACTCGTTAAAATATGACTGGGGACCTTTAAACAAAATATGACTTTGGAAATTTAAACAGACTCATTAAAATATGACTGGGGGAAATTTAAACAGACTCATTAAAATATGACTGGGGACATTTAATCAGACTCATTAAGATATGACTGGGGACCTTTAAACAAAATATGACTTTGGAAATTTAAACAGACTCATTAAAATATGACTGGGGGAAATTTAAACAGACTCATTAAAATATGACTGGGGACATTTAAACAGAATCATTAAGATATGACTGGGGACCTTTAAACAAAATATGACTTTGGAAATTTAAACAGACTCATTAAAATATGACTGGGGGAAATTTAAACAGACTCATTAAAATATGACTGGGGACATTTAAACAGACTCATTAAGATATGACTGGGGACATTTAAGCAGACTCATTAAAATATGACTGGGAACATTTAAACAGACTCATTAAAATATGACTGGGACATTTAAGCAGACTCGTTACGGTATGACTGGGGACATTTAAACAGACTCATTAAAATATGACTGGGGACATTTAAACAGACTCATTAAAATATCACTGGGGACATTTAAACAGACTCATTAAAATATGACTGGGGACAATTAACCAGTCTCGTTAAAGTATGACTGGGGGAAATTTAAACAGACTCATTAAAATATGACTGGGGACATTTAAACAGACTCGTTAGAGTATGACTGGGGACATTTAAACAGATTCATTAAGATATGACTGGGGACATTTAAACAGACTCATTAAAATATGGCTGGGGACATTTAAACATTCTCGTTATAGTATGACTGGGGACATTTAAACAGACTCATTAAAATATGACTGGGACATTTAAACAGACTCATTTCAATGTGACTGGGGACATTTAAACAGACTCGTTAAAATATGACTGGGGACATTTAAATAGACTCATTAAAATATGACTGGGGACATTTAAACAGACTCGTTAAAATATGACTGGGGACATTTAAACAGACTCATTAAAATATGACTGGGGACATTTAAACAAAATATCACTTGGGGCATTTAAACAGACTCATTAAAATATGACTGGGGACATTTAAACAGACTCATTAAAATATGACTGGGACATTTAAACAGACTCATTTCAATGTGACTGGGGACATTTAAACAGACTCGTTAAAATATGACTGGGGACATTTAAACAGACTCATTAAAATATGGCTGGGGACATTTAAACAAAATATCACTTGGGACATTTAAACAGACTCATTAAAATATGACTGGGGACATTTAAACAAAATATGACGGGACATTTAAATAGACTCATTAAAATATGACTGGGGACATTTAAACAGACTCGTTAAAATAGGACTGGGACATTTAAACAGACTCATTAAAATATGTCTGGGACATTTAAACAGACTGGTTACAGTATGACTGGGGACATTTAAACAAACTCATTAAAATATGACTGTGGACATTTACACAAAATATGACGGGACATTTAAACAGACTCATTAAAATATGACTGGGACATTTAAGCAGATTCGTTACGGTATGACTGGGGACGTTTAAACAGACTCATTAAAATATGACTGGGGACATTTAAACAGATTCATTAAAGTATGACTGGGGACATTTAAACAGACTCATTAAAATATGACTGGGGACATTTAAACAGACTCGTTACAGTATGACTGGGGACATTTAAACAGACTCATTTAAATATGACTGGGACATTTAAACAGACTCATTAAAATATGACTGGGACATTTAAACAGACTCATTAAAATATGACTGGGGACATTTAAACAGACTCGTTACAGTATGACTGGGGACATTTAAACAGACTCATTAAAATATGACTTGAGACATTTAAACAGTCTCGTTATAGTAAGACTGGGGACATTTAAACAGACTCATTAAAATATGACTGGGACATTTAAACAGACTCATTAAAATATGACTGGGGACATTTAAACAGACTCATTAAAATATGACTGGGGACATTTAAACAAAATATCACTTGGGACATTTAAACAGACTCATTAAAATATGACTGGGGACATTTAAACAAAATATGACGGGACATTTAAATAGACTCACTAAAATATGACTGGGGACATTTAAACAGACTCGTTAAAATAGGACTGGGACATTTAAACAGACTCATTAAAATATGTCTGGGACATTTAAACAGACTCGTTACAGTATGACTGGGGACATTTAAACAGACTCATTAAAATATGACTGGGGACATTTAAACAAAATATGACGGGACATTTAAATAGACTCATTAAAATATGGCTGGGGACATTTAAACAGACTCGTTACAGTATGACTGGGGACATTTAAACAGACTCGTTAAAATATGACTGGGGATATTTAAACAGACTCGTAAAATATGACTGGGAACATTTAAACATACTCATTAAAATATGACTGGGACATTTAAACAGACTCATAACAGTATGAGTGGGGCATTTAAACAGAGTCATTAAGATATGAATGGGGATATTTAAACAGACTCGTTAAAATATGACTGGGGACCTTTAAACAAAATATGACTTTGGAAATTTAAACAGACTCATTAAAATATGACTGGGGGAAATTTAAACAGACTCATTAAAATATGACTGGGGACATTTAATCAGACTCATTAAGATATGACTGGGGACCTTTAAACAAAATATGACTTTGGAAATTTAAACAGACTCATTAAAATATGACTGGGGGAAATTTAAACAGACTCATTAAAATATGACTGGGGACATTTAAACAGAATCATTAAGATATGACTGGGGACCTTTAAACAAAATATGACTTTGGAAATTTAAACAGACTCATTAAAATATGACTGGGGGAAATTTAAACAGACTCATTAAAATATGACTGGGGACATTTAAACAGACTCATTAAGATATGACTGGGGACATTTAAGCAGACTCATTAAAATATGACTGGGAACATTTAAACAGACTCATTAAAATATGACTGGGACATTTAAGCAGACTCGTTACGGTATGACTGGGGACATTTAAACAGACTCATTAAAATATGACTGGGGACATTTAAACAGACTCATTAAAATATCACTGGGGACATTTAAACAGACTCATTAAAATATGACTGGGGACATTTAATCAGACTCATTAAGATATGACTGGGGACCTTTAAACAAAATATGACTTTGGAAATTTAAACAGACTCATTAAAATATGACTGGGGGAAATTTAAACAGACTCATTAAAATATGACTGGGGACATTTAAACAGAATCATTAAGATATGACTGGGGACCTTTAAACAAAATATGACTTTGGAAATTTAAACAGACTCATTAAAATATGACTGGGGGAAATTTAAACAGACTCATTAAAATATGACTGGGGACATTTAAACAGACTCATTAAGATATGACTGGGGACATTTAAGCAGACTCATTAAAATATGACTGGGAACATTTAAACAGACTCATTAAAATATGACTGGGACATTTAAGCAGACTCGTTACGGTATGACTGGGGACATTTAAACAGACTCATTAAAATATGACTGGGGACATTTAAACAGACTCATTAAAATATCACTGGGGACATTTAAACAGACTCATTAAAATATGACTGGGGACAATTAACCAGTCTCGTTAAAGTATGACTGGGGGAAATTTAAACAGACTCATTAAAATATGACTGGGGACATTTAAACAGACTCGTTAGAGTATGACTGGGGACATTTAAACAGATTCATTAAGATATGACTGGGGACATTTAAACAGACTCATTAAAATATGGCTGGGGACATTTAAACATTCTCGTTATAGTATGACTGGGGACATTTAAACAGACTCATTAAAATATGACTGGGACATTTAAACAGACTCATTTCAATGTGACTGGGGACATTTAAACAGACTCGTTAAAATATGACTGGGGACATTTAAATAGACTCATTAAAATATGACTGGGGACATTTAAACAGACTCGTTAAAATATGACTGGGGACATTTAAACAGACTCATTAAAATATGACTGGGGACATTTAAACAAAATATCACTTGGGGCATTTAAACAGACTCATTAAAATATGACTGGGGCATTTAAACATAATCATTAAAATATGACTGGGGACATTTAGACAGACTCATTAAAATATGACTGGGGACATTTAAACAGACTCATTAAAATATGACTGGGGACATTTAAACAGACTCATTAAAATATGACTGGGGACATTTAAACAGACTCGTTACAGTATGACTGGGGACATTTAAACAGACTCATTTAAATATGACTGGGACATTTAAACAGACTCATTAAAATATGACTGGGACATTTAAACAGACTCATTAAAATATGACTGGGGACATTTAAACAGACTCGTTACAGTATGACTGGGGACATTTAAACAGACTCATTAAAATATGACTTGAGACATTTAAACAGTCTCGTTATAGTAAGACTGGGGACATTTAAACAGACTCATTAAAATATGACTGGGACATTTAAACAGACTCATTAAAATATGACTGGGGACATTTAAACAGACTCATTAAAATATGACTGGGGACATTTAAACAAAATATCACTTGGGACATTTAAACAGACTCATTAAAATATGACTGGGGACATTTAAACAAAATATGACGGGACATTTAAATAGACTCATTAAAATATGACTGGGGACATTTAAACAGACTCGTTAAAATAGGACTGGGACATTTAAACAGACTCATTAAAATATGTCTGGGACATTTAAACAGACTCGTTACAGTATGACTGGGGACATTTAAACAGACTCATTAAAATATGACTGGGGACATTTAAACAAAATATGACGGGACATTTAAATAGACTCATTAAAATATGGCTGGGGACATTTAAACAGACTCGTTACAGTATGACTGGGGACATTTAAACAGACTCGTTAAAATATGACTGGGGATATTTAAACAGACTCGTAAAATATGACTGGGAACATTTAAACATACTCATTAAAATATGACTGGGACATTTAAACAGACTCATAACAGTATGAGTGGGGCATTTAAACAGAGTCATTAAGATATGAATGGGGATATTTAAACAGACTCGTTAAAATATGACTGGGGACCTTTAAACAAAATATGACTTTGGAAATTTAAACAGACTCATTAAAATATGACTGGGGGAAATTTAAACAGACTCATTAAAATATGACTGGGGACATTTAATCAGACTCATTAAGATATGACTGGGGACCTTTAAACAAAATATGACTTTGGAAATTTAAACAGACTCATTAAAATATGACTGGGGGAAATTTAAACAGACTCATTAAAATATGACTGGGGACATTTAAACAGAATCATTAAGATATGACTGGGGACCTTTAAACAAAATATGACTTTGGAAATTTAAACAGACTCATTAAAATATGACTGGGGGAAATTTAAACAGACTCATTAAAATATGACTGGGGACATTTAAACAGACTCATTAAGATATGACTGGGGACATTTAAGCAGACTCATTAAAATATGACTGGGAACATTTAAACAGACTCATTAAAATATGACTGGGACATTTAAGCAGACTCGTTACGGTATGACTGGGGACATTTAAACAGACTCATTAAAATATGACTGGGGACATTTAAACAGACTCATTAAAATATCACTGGGGACATTTAAACAGACTCATTAAAATATGACTGGGGACAATTAACCAGTCTCGTTAAAGTATGACTGGGGGAAATTTAAACAGACTCATTAAAATATGACTGGGGACATTTAAACAGACTCGTTAGAGTATGACTGGGGACATTTAAACAGATTCATTAAGATATGACTGGGGACATTTAAACAGACTCATTAAAATATGGCTGGGGACATTTAAACATTCTCGTTATAGTATGACTGGGGACATTTAAACAGACTCATTAAAATATGACTGGGACATTTAAACAGACTCATTTCAATGTGACTGGGGACATTTAAACAGACTCGTTAAAATATGACTGGGGACATTTAAATAGACTCATTAAAATATGACTGGGGACATTTAAACAGACTCGTTAAAATATGACTGGGGACATTTAAACAGACTCATTAAAATATGACTGGGGACATTTAAACAAAATATCACTTGGGGCATTTAAACAGACTCATTAAAATATGACTGGGGCATTTAAACATAATCATTAAAATATGACTGGGGACATTTAGACAGACTCATTAAAATATGACTGGGGACATTTAAACAGATCCATTAAGATATGACTGGGGACATTTAAACAGACTCATTACAGTATGACTGGGACATTTAAACAGACTCATTAAAATATGACTGGGGCATTTAAACATAATCATTAGAATATGACTGGGGACATTTAGACAGACTCATTAAAATATGACTGGGGACATTTAAACAGACCCGTTACAGTATGACTGGGGACATTTAAACAGATCCATTAAGATATGACTGGGACATTTAAACAGACTCATTGAAATATGACTGGGACATTTAAACAGACTCATTAAAATATGACTGGGACATTTAAACAGACTCATTAAAATATGACTGGGGACATTTAAACAGACTCGTTACAGTATGACTGGGGATATTTAAACAGACTCATTAAAATATGACTGGGGACATTTAAATAGTCTCGTTATAGTATGACTGGGGACATTTAAACAGACTCATTTCAATGTGACTGGGGACATTTAAACAGACTCGTTAAAATATGACTGGGGACATTTAAATAGACTCATTAAAATATGACTGGGGACATTTAAACATACTCATTAAAATATGACTGGGACATTTAAACATAATCATTAAAATATGACTGGGGACATTTAGACAGACTCATTAAAATATGACTGGGGACATTTAAACAGACCCGTTACAGTATGTCAGGGGACATTTAAACAGATCCATTAAGATATGACTGGGGACATTTAAACAAACTCATTACAGTATGACTGGGACATTTAAACAGACTCATTAAAATATGACTGGGACATTTAAACAGACTCATTAAAATATGACTGGGGACATTTAAACAGACTCGTTACAGTATGACTGGGGACATTTAAACAGACTCATGAAAATATGACTTGCGACATTTAAACAGTCTCGTTAAAGTATGACTGGGGACATTTAAACAGACTCATTAAAATATGACTGGGACATTTAAACAGACTCATTTCAATGTGACTGGGGACATTTAAACAGACTCGTTAAAATATGACTGGGGACATTTAAACAGACTCATTAAAATATGGCTGGGGACATTTAAACAAAATATCACTTGGGACATTTAAACAGACTCATTAAAATATGACTGGGGACATTTAAACAAAATATCACTTGGGACATTTAAACAGACTCATTAAAATATGACTGGGGACATTTAAACAAAATATGACGGGACATTTAAATAGACTCACTAAAATATGACTGGGGACATTTAAACAGACTCGTTAAAATAGGACTGGGACATTTAAACAGACTCATTAAAATATGTCTGGGACATTTAAACAGACTCGTTACAGTATGACTGGGGACATTTAAACAGACTCATTAAAATATGACTGGGGACATTTAAACAAAATATGACGGGACATTTAAATAGACTCATTAAAATATGGCTGGGGACATTTAAACAGACTCGTTACAGTATGACTGGGGACATTTAAACAGACTCGTTAAAATATGACTGGGGATATTTAAACAGACTCGTAAAATATGACTGGGAACATTTAAACATACTCATTAAAATATGACTGGGACATTTAAACAGACTCATAACAGTATGAGTGGGGCATTTAAACAGAGTCATTAAGATATGAATGGGGATATTTAAACAGACTCGTTAAAATATGACTGGGGACCTTTAAACAAAATATGACTTTGGAAATTTAAACAGACTCATTAAAATATGACTGGGGGAAATTTAAACAGACTCATTAAAATATGACTGGGGACATTTAATCAGACTCATTAAGATATGACTGGGGACCTTTAAACAAAATATGACTTTGGAAATTTAAACAGACTCATTAAAATATGACTGGGGGAAATTTAAACAGACTCATTAAAATATGACTGGGGACATTTAAACAGAATCATTAAGATATGACTGGGGACCTTTAAACAAAATATGACTTTGGAAATTTAAACAGACTCATTAAAATATGACTGGGGGAAATTTAAACAGACTCATTAAAATATGACTGGGGACATTTAAACAGACTCATTAAGATATGACTGGGGACATTTAAGCAGACTCATTAAAATATGACTGGGAACATTTAAACAGACTCATTAAAATATGACTGGGACATTTAAGCAGACTCGTTACGGTATGACTGGGGACATTTAAACAGACTCATTAAAATATGACTGGGGACATTTAAACAGACTCATTAAAATATCACTGGGGACATTTAAACAGACTCATTAAAATATGACTGGGGACAATTAACCAGTCTCGTTAAAGTATGACTGGGGGAGATTTAAACAGACTCATTAAAATATGACTGGGGACATTTAAACAGACTCATTAAGATATGACTGGGGACCTTTAAACAAAATATGACTTTGGAAATTTAAACAGACTCATTAAAATATGACTGGGGGAAATTTAAACAGACTCATTAAAATATGACTGGGGACATTTAAACAGACTCATTAAGATATGACTGGGGACATTTAAGCAGACTCATTAAAATATGACTGGGAACATTTAAACAGACTCATTAAAATATGACTGGGACATTTAAGCAGACTCGTTACGATATGACTGGGGACATTTAAACAGACTCATTAAAATATGACTGGGGACATTTAAACAGACTCATTAAAATATGACTGGGGACATTTAAACAAAATATGACGGGACATTTAAATAGACTCATTAAAATATGACTGGGGACATTTAAACAGACTCGTTAAAATAGGACTGGGACATTTAAACAGACTCATTAAAATATGTCTGGGACATTTAAACAGACTCTTTACAGTATGACTGGGGACATTTAAACAGACTCATTAAAATATGACTGGGGACATTTAAACAAAATATGACGGGACATTTAAATAGACTCATTAAAATATGGCTGGGGACATTTAAACAGACTCGTTACAGTATGACTGGGGACATTTAAACAGACTCGTTAAAATATGACTGGGGATATTTAAACAGACTCATAACAGTATGAGTGGGGCATTTAAACAGAGTCATTAAGATATGAATGGGGATATTTAAACAGACTCGTTAAAATATGACTGGGGGAAATTTAAACAGACTCATTAAAATATGACTGGGGACATTTAAACAGACTCATTAAGATATGACTGGGGACCTTTAAACAAAATATGACTTTGGAAATTTAAACAGACTCATTAAAATATGACTGGGGGAAATTTAAACAGACTCATTAAAATATGACTGGGGACATTTAAACAGACTCATTAAGATATGACTGGGGACATTTAAGCAGACTCATTAAAATATGACTGGGAACATTTAAACAGACTCATTAAAATATGACTGGGACATTTAAGCAGACTCGTTACGATATGACTGGGGACATTTAAACAGACTCATTAAAATATGACTGGGGACATTTAAACAGACTCATTAAAATATGACTGGGGACATTTAAACAGACTCATTAAAATATGACTGGGGACAATTAACCAGTCTCGTTAAAGTATGACTGGGGGAAATTTAAACAGACTCATTAAAATATGACTGGGGACATTTAAACAGACTCGTTACAGTATGACTGGGGACATTTAAACAGATTCATTAAGATATGACTGGGGACATTTAAACAGACTCATTAAAATATGGCTGGGGACATTTAAACATTCTCGTTATAGTATGACTGGGGACATTTAAACAGACTCATTAAAATATGACTGGGACATTTAAACAGACTCATTTCAATGTGACTGTGGACATTTAAACAGACTCGTTAAAATATGACAGGGGACATTTAAATAGACTCATTAAAATATGACTGGGGACATTTAAACAGGCTCGTTAAAATATGACTTGGGACATTTAAACAGACTCATTAAAATATGACTGGGTACATTTAAACAAAATATCACTTGGGGCATTTAAACAGACTCATTAAAATATGACTGGGGCATTTAAACATAATCATTAAAATATGACTGGGGACATTTAGACAGACTCATTAAAATATGATTTGGGACATTTAAACAGACTCATTACAGTATGACTGGGAAGTTTAAACAGACTCATTAAAATATGACTGGGACATTTAAACAGACTCGTTACAGTATGACTGGGGACATTTAGACAGACTCATTAAAATATGACTGGGGACATTTAGACAGACTCATTAAAATATGACTGGGGACATTTAAACAGACCCGTTACAGTATGACTGGGGACATTTAAACAGATCCATTAAGATATGACTGGGGACATTTAAACAGACTCATTACAGTATGACTGGGACATTTAAACAGACTCATTAAAATATGGATGGGACATTTAAACAGACTCATTAAAATATGACTGGGACATTTAAACAGACTCATTAAAATATGACTGGGACATTTAAACAGACTCATTAAAATATGACTGGGGACATTTAAACAGACTCGTTACAGTATGACTGGGGACATTTAAACAGACTCATTAAAATATGACTGGGACATTTAAAAAGACTCATTAAAATATGACTGGGACATTTAAACAGACTCATTAAAATATGACTGGGGACATTTAAACAGACTCATTACAGTATGACTGCGGACATTTAAACAGACTCATTGAAATATGACTGGGACATTTAAACAGACTCATTAAAATATGACTCGGACATTTAAACAGACTCATTAAAATATGACTGGGGACATTTAAACAGACTCGTTACAGTATGACTGGGGATATTTAAACAGACTCATTAAAATATGACTGGGGACATTTAAATAGTCTCGTTATAGTATGACTGGGGACATTTAAACAGACTCATTAAAATATGACTGGGACATTTAAACAGACTCATTTCAATGTGACTGGGGACATTTAAACAGACTCGTTAAAATATGACTGGGGACATTTAAATAGACTCATTAAAATATGACTGGGGACATTTAAACAGACTCATTAGAATAGGACAAGGGACATTTAAACAGACTCATTAAAATATGACTGGGGACATTTAAACAAAATATCACTTGGGACATTTAAACAGACTCATTAAAATATGACTGGGGCATTTAAACATAATCATTAAAATATGACTGGGGACATTTAGACAGACTCATTAAAATATGACTGGGGACATTTAAACAGACCCGTTACAGTATGACTGGGACATTTAAACAGACTCATTGAAATATGACTGGGACATTTAAACAGACTCATTAAAATATGACTGGGGACATTTAAACAGACTCGTTACAGTATGACTGGGGACATTTAAACAGACTCATTAAAATATGACTTGCGACATTTAAACAGTCTCGTTAAAGTATGACTGGGGACATTTAAACAGACTCATTAAAATATGACTGGGACATTCAAACAGACTCATTTCAATGTGACTGGGGACATTTAAACAGACTCGTTAAAATATGACTGGGGACATTTAAACAGACTCATTAAAATATGACTGGGGACATTTAAACAAAATATCACTTGGGACATTTAAACAGACTCATTAAAATATGACTGGGGACATTTAAACAAAATATGACGGGACATTTAAATAGACTCATTAAAATATGACTGGGGACATTTAAACAGACTCGTTAAAATAGGACTGGGACATTTAAACAGACTCATTAAAATATGTCTGGGACATTTAAACAGACTCGTTACAGTATGACTGGGGACATTTAAACAGACTCATTAAAATATGACTGGGGACATTTAAACAAAATATGACGGGACATTTAAACAGACTCATTAAAATATGACTGGGACATTTAAGCAGATTCGTTACGGTATGACTGGGGACAATTAACCAGACTCGTTAAAGTATGACTGGGGGAAATTTAAACAGACTTATTAAAATATGACTGGGGACATTTAAGCAGACTCGTTACAGTATGACTGGGGACATTTAAATAGATTCATTAAGATATGACTGGGGACATTTAAACAGACTCATTAAAATATGACTGGGGACATTTAAATAGTCTCGTTATAGTATGACTGGGGACATTTAAACAGACTCATTTCAATGTGACTGGGGACATTTAAACAGACTCGTTAAAATATGACTGGGGACATTTAAATAGACTCATTAAAATATGACTGGGGACATTTAAACATACTCATTAAAATATGACTGGGACATTTAAACATAATCATTAAAATATGACTGGGGACATTTAGACAGACTCATTAAAATATGACTGGGGACATTTAAACAAACTCATTACAGTATGACTGGGACATTTAAACAGACTCATTAAAATATGACTGGGACATTTAAACAGACTCATTAAAATATGACTGGGGACATTTAAACAGACTCGTTACAGTATGACTGGGGACATTTAAACAGACTCATGAAAATATGACTTGCGACATTTAAACAGTCTCGTTAAAGTATGACTGGGGACATTTAAACAGACTCATTAAAATATGACTGGGACATTTAAACAGACTCATTTCAATGTGACTGGGGACATTTAAACAGACTCGTTAAAATATGACTGGGGACATTTAAACAGACTCATTAAAATATGGCTGGGGACATTTAAACAAAATATCACTTGGGACATTTAAACAGACTCATTAAAATACTACTGGGGACATTTAAACAAAATATGACGGGACATTTAAATAGACTCATTAAAATATGACTGGGGACATTTAAACAGACTCGTTAAAATAGGACTGGGACATTTAAACAGACTCATTAAAATATGTCTGGGACATTTAAACAGACTGGTTACAGTATGACTGGGGACATTTAAACAAACTCATTAAAATATGACTGTGGACATTTACACAAAATATGACGGGACATTTAAACAGACTCATTAAAATATGACTGGGACATTTAAGCAGATTCGTTACGGTATGACTGGGGACGTTTAAACAGACTCATTAAAATATGACTGGGGACATTTAAACAGACTCATTAAAATATGACTGGGGACATTTAAACATTCTCGTTATAGTATGACTGGGGACATTTAAACAGACTCATTAAAATATGACTGGGACATTTAAACAGACTCATTTCAATGTGACTGGGGACATTTAAACAGACTCGTTAAAATATGACTGGGGACATTTAAATAGACTCATTAAAATATGACTGGGGACATTTAAACAGACTCGTTAAAATATGACTGGGGACATTTAAACAGACTCATTAAAATATGACTGGGGACATTTAAACAAAATATCACTTGGGACATTTAAACAGACTCATTAAAATATGACTGGGGCATTTAAACATAATCATTAAAATATGACTGGGGACATTTAGACAGACTCATTAAAATATGACTGGGGACATTTAAACAGATCCATTAAGATATGACTGGGGACATTTAAACAGACTCATTACAGTATGACTGGGACATTTAAACAGACTCATTAAAATATGACTGGGGCATTTAAACATAATCATTAGAATATGACTGGGGACATTTAGACAGACTCATTAAAATATGACTGGGGACATTTAAACAGACCCGTTACAGTATGACTGGGGACATTTAAACAGATCCATTAAGATATGACTGGGGACATTTAAACAGACTCATTACAGTATGACTGGGACATTTAAACAGACTCATTGAAATATGACTGGGACATTTAAACAGACTCATTAAAATATGACTGGGACATTTAAACAGACTCATTAAAATATGACTGGGGACATTTAAACAGACTCGTTACAGTATGACTGGGGATATTTAAACAGACTCATTAAAATATGACTGAGGACATTTAAATAGTCTCGTTATAGTATGACTGGGGACATTTAAACAGACTCATTTCAATGTGACTGGGGACATTTAAACAGACTCGTTACAGTATGACTGGGGACATTTAAACAGACTCATTAAAATATGACTGGGGACATTTAAACATACTCATTAAAATATGACTGGGACATTTAAACATAATCATTAAAATATGACTGGGGACATTTAGACAGACTCATTAAAATATGACTGGGGACATTTAAACAGACCCGTTACAGTATGTCAGGGGACATTTAAACAGATCCATTAAGATATGACTGGGGACATTTAAACAAACTCATTACAGTATGACTGGGACATTTAAACAGACTCATTAAAATATGACTGGGACATTTAAACAGACTCATTAAAATATGACTGGGGACATTTAAACAGACTCGTTACAGTATGACTGGGGACATTTAAACAGACTCATGAAAATATGACTTGCGACATTTAAACAGTCTCGTTAAAGTATGACTGGGGACATTTAAACAGACTCATTAAAATATGACTGGGACATTTAAACAGACTCATTTCAATGTGACTGGGGACATTTAAACAGACTCGTTAAAATATGACTGGGGACATTTAAACAGACTCATTAAAATATGGCTGGGGACATTTAAACAAAATATCACTTGGGACATTTAAACAGACTCATTAAAATACTACTGGGGACATTTAAACAAAATATGACGGGACATTTAAATAGACTCATTAAAATATGACTGGGGACATTTAAACAGACTCGTTAAAATAGGACTGGGACATTTAAACAGACTCATTAAAATATGTCTGGGACATTTAAACAGACTGGTTACAGTATGACTGGGGACATTTAAACAAACTCATTAAAATATGACTGTGGACATTTACACAAAATATGACGGGACATTTAAACAGACTCATTAAAATATGACTGGGACATTTAAGCAGATTCGTTACGGTATGACTGGGGACGTTTAAACAGACTCATTAAAATATGACTGGGGACATTTAAACAGACTCATTAAAATATGACTGGGGACATTTAAACAGACTCATTAAAATATGACTGGGGACATTTAAACAGACTCGTTACAGTATGACTGGGGACATTTAAACAGACTCATTGAAATATGACTGGGACATTTAAACAGACTCATTAAAATATGACTGGGACATTTAAACAGACTCATTAAAATATGACTGGGGACATTTAAACAGACTCGTTACAGTATGACTTGGGACATTTAAACAGACTCATTAAAATATGACTTGAGACATTTAAACAGTCTCGTTATAGTAAGACTGGGGACATTTAAACAGACTCATTAAAATATGACTGGGACATTTAAACAGACTCATTAAAATATGACTGGGGACATTTAAACAGACTCATTAAAATATGACTGGGGACATTTAAACAAAATATCACTTGGGACATTTAAACAGACTCATTAAAATATGACTGGGGACATTTAAACAAAATATGACGGGACATTTAAATAGACTCATTAAAATATGACTGGGGACATTTAAACAGACTCGTTAAAATAGGACTGGGACATTTAAACAGACTCATTAAAATATGTCTGGGACATTTAAACAGACTCGTTACAGTATGACTGGGGACATTTAAACAGACTCATTAAAATATGACTGGGGACATTTAAACAGACTCGTTACAGTATGACTGGGGACATTTAAACAGATTCATTAAGATATGACTGGGGACATTTAAACAGACTCATTAAAATATGGCTGGGGACATTTAAACATTCTCGTTATAGTATGACTGGGGACATTTAAACAGACTCATTAAAATATGATTTGGGACATTTAAACAGACTCGTTAAAATATGACTGGGGACATTTAAATAGACTCATTAAAATATGACTGGGGACATTTAAACAGACTCGTTAAAATATGACTGGGGACATTTAAACAGACTCATTAAAATATGACTGGGGACATTTAAACAAAATATCACTTGGGGCATTTAAACAGACTCATTAAAATATGACTGGGGCATTTAAACATAATCATTAAAATATGACTGGGGACATTTAGACAGACTCATTAAAATATGACTGGGGACATTTAAACAGATCCATTAAGATATGACTGGGGACATTTAAACAGACTCATTACAGTATGACTGGGACATTTAAACAGACTCATTAAAATATGACTGGGGCATTTAAACATAATCATTAGAATATGACTGGGGACATTTAGACAGACTCATTAAAATATGACTGGGGACATTTAAACAGACCCGTTACAGTATGACTGGGGACATTTAAACAGATCCATTAAGATATGACTGGGGACATTTAAACAGACTCATTACAGTATGACTGGGACATTTAAACAGACTCATTAAAATATGGATGGGACATTTAAACAGACTCATTAAAATATGACTGGGACATTTAAACAGACTCATTAAAATATGACTGGGACATTTAAACAGACTCATTAAAATATGACTGGGGACATTTAAACAGACTCGTTACAGTATGACTGGGGACATTTAAACAGACTCATTAAAATATGACTGGGACATTTAAAAAGACTCATTAAAATATGACTGGGACATTTAAACAGACTCATTAAAATATGACTGGGGACATTTAAACAGACTCATTACAGTATGACTGCGGACATTTAAACAGACTCATTGAAATATGACTGGGACATTTAAACAGACTCATTAAAATATGACTCGGACATTTAAACAGACTCATTAAAATATGACTGGGGACATTTAAACAGACTCGTTACAGTATGACTGGGGATATTTAAACAGACTCATTAAAATATGACTGGGGACATTTAAATAGTCTCGTTATAGTATGACTGGGGACATTTAAACAGACTCATTAAAATATGACTGGGACATTTAAACAGACTCATTTCAATGTGACTGGGGACATTTAAACAGACTCGTTAAAATATGACTGGGGACATTTAAATAGACTCATTAAAATATGACTGGGGACATTTAAACAGACTCATTAGAATAGGACAAGGGACATTTAAACAGACTCATTAAAATATGACTGGGGACATTTAAACAAAATATCACTTGGGACATTTAAACAGACTCATTAAAATATGACTGGGGCATTTAAACATAATCATTAAAATATGACTGGGGACATTTAGACAGACTCATTAAAATATGACTGGGGACATTTAAACAGACCCGTTACAGTATGACTGGGACATTTAAACAGACTCATTGAAATATGACTGGGACATTTAAACAGACTCATTAAAATATGACTGGGGACATTTAAACAGACTCGTTACAGTATGACTGGGGACATTTAAACAGACTCATTAAAATATGACTTGCGACATTTAAACAGACTCATTACAGTATGACTGGGACATTTAAACAGACTCATTAAAATATGACTGGGGCATTTAAACATAATCATTAGAATATGACTGGGGACATTTAGACAGACTCATTAAAATATGACTGGGGACATTTAAACAGATCCATTAAGATATGACTGGGGACATTTAAACAGACTCATTACAGTATGACTGGGACATTTAAACAGACTCATTAAAATATGACTGGGGCATTTAAACATAATCATTAGAATATGACTGGGGACATTTAGACAGACTCATTAAAATATGACTGGGGACATTTAAACAGACCCGTTACAGTATGACTGGGGACATTTAAACAGATCCATTAAGATATGACTGGGGACATTTAAACAGACTCATTACAGTATGACTGGGACATTTAAACAGACTCATTAAAATATGGATGGGACATTTAAACAGACTCATTAAAATATGACTGGGACATTTAAACAGACTCATTAAAATATGACTGGGACATTTAAACAGACTCATTAAAATATGACTGGGGACATTTAAACAGACTCGTTACAGTATGACTGGGGACATTTAAACAGACTCATTAAAATATGACTGGGACATTTAAAAAGACTCATTAAAATATGACTGGGACATTTAAACAGACTCATTAAAATATGACTGGGGACATTTAAACAGACTCATTACAGTATGACTGCGGACATTTAAACAGACTCATTGAAATATGACTGGGACATTTAAACAGACTCATTAAAATATGACTCGGACATTTAAACAGACTCATTAAAATATGACTGGGGACATTTAAACAGACTCGTTACAGTATGACTGGGGATATTTAAACAGACTCATTAAAATATGACTGGGGACATTTAAATAGTCTCGTTATAGTATGACTGGGGACATTTAAACAGACTCATTAAAATATGACTGGGACATTTAAACAGACTCATTTCAATGTGACTGGGGACATTTAAACAGACTCGTTAAAATATGACTGGGGACATTTAAATAGACTCATTAAAATATGACTGGGGACATTTAAACAGACTCATTAGAATAGGACAAGGGACATTTAAACAGACTCATTAAAATATGACTGGGGACATTTAAACAAAATATCACTTGGGACATTTAAACAGACTCATTAAAATATGACTGGGGCATTTAAACATAATCATTAAAATATGACTGGGGACATTTAAACAAAATATCACTTGGGGCATTTAAACAGACTCATTAAAATATGACTGGGGCATTTAAACATAATCATTAAAATATGACTGGGGACATTTAGACAGACTCATTAAAATATGACTGGGGACATTTAAACAGACCCGTTACAGTATGACTGGGACATTTAAACAGACTCATTGAAATATGACTGGGACATTTAAACAGACTCATTAAAATATGACTGGGGACATTTAAACAGACTCGTTACAGTATGACTGGGGACATTTAAACAGACTCATTAAAATATGACTTGCGACATTTAAACAGTCTCGTTAAAGTATGACTGGGGACATTTAAACAGACTCATTAAAATATGACTGGGACATTCAAACAGACTCATTTCAATGTGACTGGGGACATTTAAACAGACTCGTTAAAATATGACTGGGGACATTTAAACAGACTCATTAAAATATGACTGGGGACATTTAAACAAAATATCACTTGGGACATTTAAACAGACTCATTAAAATATGACTGGGGACATTTAAACAAAATATGACGGGACATTTAAATAGACTCATTAAAATATGACTGGGGACATTTAAACAGACTCGTTAAAATAGGACTGGGACATTTAAACAGACTCATTAAAATATGTCTGGGACATTTAAACAGACTCGTTACAGTATGACTGGGGACATTTAAACAGACTCATTAAAATATGACTGGGGACATTTAAACAAAATATGACGGGACATTTAAACAGACTCATTAAAATATGACTGGGACATTTAAGCAGATTCGTTACGGTATGACTGGGGAAAATTAACCAGACTCGTTAAAGTATGACTGGGGGAAATTTAAACAGACTTATTAAAATATGACTGGGGACATTTAAGCAGACTCGTTACAGTATGACTGGGGACATTTAAATAGATTCATTAAGATATGACTGGGGACATTTAAACAGACTCATTAAAATATGACTGGGGACATTTAAATAGTCTCGTTATAGTATGACTGGGGACATTTAAACAGACTCATTTCAATGTGACTGGGGACATTTAAACAGACTCGTTAAAATATGACTGGGGACATTTAAATAGACTCATTAAAATATGACTGGGGACATTTAAACATACTCATTAAAATATGACTGGGACATTTAAACATAATCATTAAAATATGACTGGGGACATTTAGACAGACTCATTAAAATATGACTGGGGACATTTAAACAAACTCATTACAGTATGACTGGGACATTTAAACAGACTCATTAAAATATGACTGGGACATTTAAACAGACTCATTAAAATATGACTGGGGACATTTAAACAGACTCGTTACAGTATGACTGGGGACATTTAAACAGACTCATGAAAATATGACTTGCAACATTTAAACAGTCTCGTTAAAGTATGACTGGGGACATTTAAACAGACTCATTAAAATATGACTGGGACATTTAAACAGACTCATTTCAATGTGACTGGGGACATTTAAACAGACTCGTTAAAATATGACTGGGGACATTTAAACAGACTCATTAAAATATGGCTGGGGACATTTAAACAAAATATCACTTGGGACATTTAAACAGACTCATTAAAATATGACTGGGGACATTTAAACAAAATATGACGGGACATTTAAATAGACTCATTAAAATATGACTGGGGACATTTAAACAGACTCGTTAAAATAGGACTGGGACATTTAAACAGACTCATTAAAATATGTCTGGGACATTTAAACAGACTGGTTACAGTATGACTGGGGACATTTAAACAAACTCATTAAAATATGACTGTGGACATTTACACAAAATATGACGGGACATTTAAACAGACTCATTAAAATATGACTGGGACATTTAAGCAGATTCGTTACGGTATGACTGGGGACGTTTAAACAGACTCATTAAAATATGACTGGGGACATTTAAACAGACTCATTAAAATATGACTGGGGACATTTAAACAGACTCATTAAAATATGACTGGGGACATTTAAACAGACTCGTTACAGTATGACTGGGGACATTTAAACAGACTCATTTAAATATGACTGGGACATTTAAACAGACTCATTAAAATATGACTGGGACATTTAAACAGACTCATTAAAATATGACTGGGGACATTTAAACAGACTCGTTACAGTATGACTGGGGACATTTAAACAGACTCATTAAAATATGACTTGAGACATTTAAACAGTCTCGTTATAGTAAGACTGGGGACATTTAAACAGACTCATTAAAATATGACTGGGACATTTAAACAGACTCATTAAAATATGACTGGGGACATTTAAACAGACTCATTAAAATATGACTGGGGACATTTAAACAAAATATCACTTGGGACATTTAAACAGACTCATTAAAATATGACTGGGGACATTTAAACAAAATATGACGGGACATTTAAATAGACTCACTAAAATATGACTGGGGACATTTAAACAGACTCGTTAAAATAGGACTGGGACATTTAAACAGACTCATTAAAATATGTCTGGGACATTTAAACAGACTCGTTACAGTATGACTGGGGACATTTAAACAGACTCATTAAAATATGACTGGGGACATTTAAACAAAATATGACGGGACATTTAAATAGACTCATTAAAATATGGCTGGGGACATTTAAACAGACTCGTTACAGTATGACTGGGGACATTTAAACAGACTCGTTAAAATATGACTGGGGATATTTAAACAGACTCGTAAAATATGACTGGGAACATTTAAACATACTCATTAAAATATGACTGGGACATTTAAACAGACTCATAACAGTATGAGTGGGGCATTTAAACAGAGTCATTAAGATATGAATGGGGATATTTAAACAGACTCGTTAAAATATGACTGGGGACCTTTAAACAAAATATGACTTTGGAAATTTAAACAGACTCATTAAAATATGACTGGGGGAAATTTAAACAGACTCATTAAAATATGACTGGGGACATTTAATCAGACTCATTAAGATATGACTGGGGACCTTTAAACAAAATATGACTTTGGAAATTTAAACAGACTCATTAAAATATGACTGGGGGAAATTTAAACAGACTCATTAAAATATGACTGGGGACATTTAAACAGAATCATTAAGATATGACTGGGGACCTTTAAACAAAATATGACTTTGGAAATTTAAACAGACTCATTAAAATATGACTGGGGGAAATTTAAACAGACTCATTAAAATATGACTGGGGACATTTAAACAGACTCATTAAGATATGACTGGGGACATTTAAGCAGACTCATTAAAATATGACTGGGAACATTTAAACAGACTCATTAAAATATGACTGGGACATTTAAGCAGACTCGTTACGGTATGACTGGGGACATTTAAACAGACTCATTAAAATATGACTGGGGACATTTAAACAGACTCATTAAAATATCACTGGGGACATTTAAACAGACTCATTAAAATATGACTGGGGACAATTAACCAGTCTCGTTAAAGTATGACTGGGGGAAATTTAAACAGACTCATTAAAATATGACTGGGGACATTTAAACAGACTCGTTAGAGTATGACTGGGGACATTTAAACAGATTCATTAAGATATGACTGGGGACATTTAAACAGACTCATTAAAATATGGCTGGGGACATTTAAACATTCTCGTTATAGTATGACTGGGGACATTTAAACAGACTCATTAAAATATGACTGGGACATTTAAACAGACTCATTTCAATGTGACTGGGGACATTTAAACAGACTCGTTAAAATATGACTGGGGACATTTAAATAGACTCATTAAAATATGACTGGGGACATTTAAACAGACTCGTTAAAATATGACTGGGGACATTTAAACAGACTCATTAAAATATGACTGGGGACATTTAAACAAAATATCACTTGGGGCATTTAAACAGACTCATTAAAATATGACTGGGGCATTTAAACATAATCATTAAAATATGACTGGGGACATTTAGACAGACTCATTAAAATATGACTGGGGACATTTAAACAGACTCATTAAAATATGACTGGGGACATTTAAACAGACTCATTAAAATATGACTGGGGACATTTAAACAGACTCGTTACAGTATGACTGGGGACATTTAAACAGACTCATTTAAATATGACTGGGACATTTAAACAGACTCATTAAAATATGACTGGGACATTTAAACAGACTCATTAAAATATGACTGGGGACATTTAAACAGACTCGTTACAGTATGACTGGGGACATTTAAACAGACTCATTAAAATATGACTTGAGACATTTAAACAGTCTCGTTATAGTAAGACTGGGGACATTTAAACAGACTCATTAAAATATGACTGGGACATTTAAACAGACTCATTAAAATATGACTGGGGACATTTAAACAGACTCATTAAAATATGACTGGGGACATTTAAACAAAATATCACTTGGGACATTTAAACAGACTCATTAAAATATGACTGGGGACATTTAAACAAAATATGACGGGACATTTAAATAGACTCATTAAAATATGACTGGGGACATTTAAACAGACTCGTTAAAATAGGACTGGGACATTTAAACAGACTCATTAAAATATGTCTGGGACATTTAAACAGACTCGTTACAGTATGACTGGGGACATTTAAACAGTCTCATTAAAATATGACTGGGGACATTTAAACAAAATATGACGGGACATTTAAATAGACTCATTAAAATATGGCTGGGGACATTTAAACAGACTCGTTACAGTATGACTGGGGACATTTAAACAGACTCGTTAAAATATGACTGGGGATATTTAAACAGACTCGTAAAATATGACTGGGAACATTTAAACATACTCATTAAAATATGACTGGGACATTTAAACAGACTCATAACAGTATGAGTGGGGCATTTAAACAGAGTCATTAAGATATGAATGGGGATATTTAAACAGACTCGTTAAAATATGACTGGGGACCTTTAAACAAAATATGACTTTGGAAATTTAAACAGACTCATTAAAATATGACTGGGGGAAATTTAAACAGACTCATTAAAATATGACTGGGGACATTTAATCAGACTCATTAAGATATGACTGGGGACCTTTAAACAAAATATGACTTTGGAAATTTAAACAGACTCATTAAAATATGACTGGGGGAAATTTAAACAGACTCATTAAAATATGACTGGGGACATTTAAACAGAATCATTAAGATATGACTGGGGACCTTTAAACAAAATATGACTTTGGAAATTTAAACAGACTCATTAAAATATGACTGGGGGAAATTTAAACAGACTCATTAAAATATGACTGGGGACATTTAAACAGACTCATTAAGATATGACTGGGGACATTTAAGCAGACTCATTAAAATATGACTGGGAACATTTAAACAGACTCATTAAAATATGACTGGGACATTTAAGCAGACTCGTTACGGTATGACTGGGGACATTTAAACAGACTCATTAAAATATGACTGGGGACATTTAAACAGACTCATTAAAATATCACTGGGGACATTTAAACAGACTCATTAAAATATGACTGGGGACAATTAACCAGTCTCGTTAAAGTATGACTGGGGGAAATTTAAACAGACTCATTAAAATATGACTGGGGACATTTAAACAGACTCGTTAGAGTATGACTGGGGACATTTAAACAGATTCATTAAGATATGACTGGGGACATTTAAACAGACTCATTAAAATATGGCTGGGGACATTTAAACATTCTCGTTATAGTATGACTGGGGACATTTAAACAGACTCATTAAAATATGACTGGGACATTTAAACAGACTCATTTCAATGTGACTGGGGACATTTAAACAGACTCGTTAAAATATGACTGGGGACATTTAAATAGACTCATTAAAATATGACTGGGGACATTTAAACAGACTCGTTAAAATATGACTGGGGACATTTAAACAGACTCATTAAAATATGACTGGGGACATTTAAACAAAATATCACTTGGGGCATTTAAACAGACTCATTAAAATATGACTGGGGACATTTAAACAGACTCATTAAAATATGACTGGGACATTTAAACAGACTCATTTCAATGTGACTGGGGACATTTAAACAGACTCGTTAAAATATGACTGGGGACATTTAAACAGACTCATTAAAATATGGCTGGGGACATTTAAACAAAATATCACTTGGGACATTTAAACAGACTCATTAAAATATGACTGGGGACATTTAAACAAAATATGACGGGACATTTAAATAGACTCATTAAAATATGACTGGGGACATTTAAACAGACTCGTTAAAATAGGACTGGGACATTTAAACAGACTCATTAAAATATGTCTGGGACATTTAAACAGACTGGTTACAGTATGACTGGGGACATTTAAACAAACTCATTAAAATATGACTGTGGACATTTACACAAAATATGACGGGACATTTAAACAGACTCATTAAAATATGACTGGGACATTTAAGCAGATTCGTTACGGTATGACTGGGGACGTTTAAACAGACTCATTAAAATATGACTGGGGACATTTAAACAGACTCATTAAAATATGACTGGGGACATTTAAACAGACTCATTAAAATATGACTGGGGACATTTAAACAGACTCGTTACAGTATGACTGGGGACATTTAAACAGACTCATTTAAATATGACTGGGACATTTAAACAGACTCATTAAAATATGACTGGGACATTTAAACAGACTCATTAAAATATGACTGGGGACATTTAAACAGACTCGTTACAGTATGACTGGGGACATTTAAACAGACTCATTAAAATATGACTTGAGACATTTAAACAGTCTCGTTATAGTAAGACTGGGGACATTTAAACAGACTCATTAAAATATGACTGGGACATTTAAACAGACTCATTAAAATATGACTGGGGACATTTAAACAGACTCATTAAAATATGACTGGGGACATTTAAACAAAATATCACTTGGGACATTTAAACAGACTCATTAAAATATGACTGGGGACATTTAAACAAAATATGACGGGACATTTAAATAGACTCACTAAAATATGACTGGGGACATTTAAACAGACTCGTTAAAATAGGACTGGGACATTTAAACAGACTCATTAAAATATGTCTGGGACATTTAAACAGACTCGTTACAGTATGACTGGGGACATTTAAACAGACTCATTAAAATATGACTGGGGACATTTAAACAAAATATGACGGGACATTTAAATAGACTCATTAAAATATGGCTGGGGACATTTAAACAGACTCGTTACAGTATGACTGGGGACATTTAAACAGACTCGTTAAAATATGACTGGGGATATTTAAACAGACTCGTAAAATATGACTGGGAACATTTAAACATACTCATTAAAATATGACTGGGACATTTAAACAGACTCATAACAGTATGAGTGGGGCATTTAAACAGAGTCATTAAGATATGAATGGGGATATTTAAACAGACTCGTTAAAATATGACTGGGGACCTTTAAACAAAATATGACTTTGGAAATTTAAACAGACTCATTAAAATATGACTGGGGGAAATTTAAACAGACTCATTAAAATATGACTGGGGACATTTAATCAGACTCATTAAGATATGACTGGGGACCTTTAAACAAAATATGACTTTGGAAATTTAAACAGACTCATTAAAATATGACTGGGGGAAATTTAAACAGACTCATTAAAATATGACTGGGGACATTTAAACAGAATCATTAAGATATGACTGGGGACCTTTAAACAAAATATGACTTTGGAAATTTAAACAGACTCATTAAAATATGACTGGGGGAAATTTAAACAGACTCATTAAAATATGACTGGGGACATTTAAACAGACTCATTAAGATATGACTGGGGACATTTAAGCAGACTCATTAAAATATGACTGGGAACATTTAAACAGACTCATTAAAATATGACTGGGACATTTAAGCAGACTCGTTACGGTATGACTGGGGACATTTAAACAGACTCATTAAAATATGACTGGGGACATTTAAACAGACTCATTAAAATATCACTGGGGACATTTAAACAGACTCATTAAAATATGACTGGGGACATTTAATCAGACTCATTAAGATATGACTGGGGACCTTTAAACAAAATATGACTTTGGAAATTTAAACAGACTCATTAAAATATGACTGGGGGAAATTTAAACAGACTCATTAAAATATGACTGGGGACATTTAAACAGAATCATTAAGATATGACTGGGGACCTTTAAACAAAATATGACTTTGGAAATTTAAACAGACTCATTAAAATATGACTGGGGGAAATTTAAACAGACTCATTAAAATATGACTGGGGACATTTAAACAGACTCATTAAGATATGACTGGGGACATTTAAGCAGACTCATTAAAATATGACTGGGAACATTTAAACAGACTCATTAAAATATGACTGGGACATTTAAGCAGACTCGTTACGGTATGACTGGGGACATTTAAACAGACTCATTAAAATATGACTGGGGACATTTAAACAGACTCATTAAAATATCACTGGGGACATTTAAACAGACTCATTAAAATATGACTGGGGACAATTAACCAGTCTCGTTAAAGTATGACTGGGGGAAATTTAAACAGACTCATTAAAATATGACTGGGGACATTTAAACAGACTCGTTAGAGTATGACTGGGGACATTTAAACAGATTCATTAAGATATGACTGGGGACATTTAAACAGACTCATTAAAATATGGCTGGGGACATTTAAACATTCTCGTTATAGTATGACTGGGGACATTTAAACAGACTCATTAAAATATGACTGGGACATTTAAACAGACTCATTTCAATGTGACTGGGGACATTTAAACAGACTCGTTAAAATATGACTGGGGACATTTAAATAGACTCATTAAAATATGACTGGGGACATTTAAACAGACTCGTTAAAATATGACTGGGGACATTTAAACAGACTCATTAAAATATGACTGGGGACATTTAAACAAAATATCACTTGGGGCATTTAAACAGACTCATTAAAATATGACTGGGGCATTTAAACATAATCATTAAAATATGACTGGGGACATTTAGACAGACTCATTAAAATATGACTGGGGACATTTAAACAGACTCATTAAAATATGACTGGGGACATTTAAACAGACTCATTAAAATATGACTGGGGACATTTAAACAGACTCGTTACAGTATGACTGGGGACATTTAAACAGACTCATTTAAATATGACTGGGACATTTAAACAGACTCATTAAAATATGACTGGGACATTTAAACAGACTCATTAAAATATGACTGGGGACATTTAAACAGACTCGTTACAGTATGACTGGGGACATTTAAACAGACTCATTAAAATATGACTTGAGACATTTAAACAGTCTCGTTATAGTAAGACTGGGGACATTTAAACAGACTCATTAAAATATGACTGGGACATTTAAACAGACTCATTAAAATATGACTGGGGACATTTAAACAGACTCATTAAAATATGACTGGGGACATTTAAACAAAATATCACTTGGGACATTTAAACAGACTCATTAAAATATGACTGGGGACATTTAAACAAAATATGACGGGACATTTAAATAGACTCATTAAAATATGACTGGGGACATTTAAACAGACTCGTTAAAATAGGACTGGGACATTTAAACAGACTCATTAAAATATGTCTGGGACATTTAAACAGACTCGTTACAGTATGACTGGGGACATTTAAACAGACTCATTAAAATATGACTGGGGACATTTAAACAAAATATGACGGGACATTTAAATAGACTCATTAAAATATGGCTGGGGACATTTAAACAGACTCGTTACAGTATGACTGGGGACATTTAAACAGACTCGTTAAAATATGACTGGGGATATTTAAACAGACTCGTAAAATATGACTGGGAACATTTAAACATACTCATTAAAATATGACTGGGACATTTAAACAGACTCATAACAGTATGAGTGGGGCATTTAAACAGAGTCATTAAGATATGAATGGGGATATTTAAACAGACTCGTTAAAATATGACTGGGGACCTTTAAACAAAATATGACTTTGGAAATTTAAACAGACTCATTAAAATATGACTGGGGGAAATTTAAACAGACTCATTAAAATATGACTGGGGACATTTAATCAGACTCATTAAGATATGACTGGGGACCTTTAAACAAAATATGACTTTGGAAATTTAAACAGACTCATTAAAATATGACTGGGGGAAATTTAAACAGACTCATTAAAATATGACTGGGGACATTTAAACAGAATCATTAAGATATGACTGGGGACCTTTAAACAAAATATGACTTTGGAAATTTAAACAGACTCATTAAAATATGACTGGGGGAAATTTAAACAGACTCATTAAAATATGACTGGGGACATTTAAACAGACTCATTAAGATATGACTGGGGACATTTAAGCAGACTCATTAAAATATGACTGGGAACATTTAAACAGACTCATTAAAATATGACTGGGACATTTAAGCAGACTCGTTACGGTATGACTGGGGACATTTAAACAGACTCATTAAAATATGACTGGGGACATTTAAACAGACTCATTAAAATATCACTGGGGACATTTAAACAGACTCATTAAAATATGACTGGGGACAATTAACCAGTCTCGTTAAAGTATGACTGGGGGAAATTTAAACAGACTCATTAAAATATGACTGGGGACATTTAAACAGACTCGTTAGAGTATGACTGGGGACATTTAAACAGATTCATTAAGATATGACTGGGGACATTTAAACAGACTCATTAAAATATGGCTGGGGACATTTAAACATTCTCGTTATAGTATGACTGGGGACATTTAAACAGACTCATTAAAATATGACTGGGACATTTAAACAGACTCATTTCAATGTGACTGGGGACATTTAAACAGACTCGTTAAAATATGACTGGGGACATTTAAATAGACTCATTAAAATATGACTGGGGACATTTAAACAGACTCGTTAAAATATGACTGGGGACATTTAAACAGACTCATTAAAATATGACTGGGGACATTTAAACAAAATATCACTTGGGGCATTTAAACAGACTCATTAAAATATGACTGGGGCATTTAAACATAATCATTAAAATATGACTGGGGACATTTAGACAGACTCATTAAAATATGACTGGGGACATTTAAACAGATCCATTAAGATATGACTGGGGACATTTAAACAGACTCATTACAGTATGACTGGGACATTTAAACAGACTCATTAAAATATGACTGGGGCATTTAAACATAATCATTAGAATATGACTGGGGACATTTAGACAGACTCATTAAAATATGACTGGGGACATTTAAACAGACCCGTTACAGTATGACTGGGGACATTTAAACAGATCCATTAAGATATGACTGGGACATTTAAACAGACTCATTGAAATATGACTGGGACATTTAAACAGACTCATTAAAATATGACTGGGACATTTAAACAGACTCATTAAAATATGACTGGGGACATTTAAACAGACTCGTTACAGTATGACTGGGGATATTTAAACAGACTCATTAAAATATGACTGGGGACATTTAAATAGTCTCGTTATAGTATGACTGGGGACATTTAAACAGACTCATTTCAATGTGACTGGGGACATTTAAACAGACTCGTTAAAATATGACTGGGGACATTTAAATAGACTCATTAAAATATGACTGGGGACATTTAAACATACTCATTAAAATATGACTGGGACATTTAAACATAATCATTAAAATATGACTGGGGACATTTAGACAGACTCATTAAAATATGACTGGGGACATTTAAACAGACCCGTTACAGTATGTCAGGGGACATTTAAACAGATCCATTAAGATATGACTGGGGACATTTAAACAAACTCATTACAGTATGACTGGGACATTTAAACAGACTCATTAAAATATGACTGGGACATTTAAACAGACTCATTAAAATATGACTGGGGACATTTAAACAGACTCGTTACAGTATGACTGGGGACATTTAAACAGACTCATGAAAATATGACTTGCGACATTTAAACAGTCTCGTTAAAGTATGACTGGGGACATTTAAACAGACTCATTAAAATATGACTGGGACATTTAAACAGACTCATTTCAATGTGACTGGGGACATTTAAACAGACTCGTTAAAATATGACTGGGGACATTTAAACAGACTCATTAAAATATGGCTGGGGACATTTAAACAAAATATCACTTGGGACATTTAAACAGACTCATTAAAATATGACTGGGGACATTTAAACAAAATATCACTTGGGACATTTAAACAGACTCATTAAAATATGACTGGGGACATTTAAACAAAATATGACGGGACATTTAAATAGACTCACTAAAATATGACTGGGGACATTTAAACAGACTCGTTAAAATAGGACTGGGACATTTAAACAGACTCATTAAAATATGTCTGGGACATTTAAACAGACTCGTTACAGTATGACTGGGGACATTTAAACAGACTCATTAAAATATGACTGGGGACATTTAAACAAAATATGACGGGACATTTAAATAGACTCATTAAAATATGGCTGGGGACATTTAAACAGACTCGTTACAGTATGACTGGGGACATTTAAACAGACTCGTTAAAATATGACTGGGGATATTTAAACAGACTCGTAAAATATGACTGGGAACATTTAAACATACTCATTAAAATATGACTGGGACATTTAAACAGACTCATAACAGTATGAGTGGGGCATTTAAACAGAGTCATTAAGATATGAATGGGGATATTTAAACAGACTCGTTAAAATATGACTGGGGACCTTTAAACAAAATATGACTTTGGAAATTTAAACAGACTCATTAAAATATGACTGGGGGAAATTTAAACAGACTCATTAAAATATGACTGGGGACATTTAATCAGACTCATTAAGATATGACTGGGGACCTTTAAACAAAATATGACTTTGGAAATTTAAACAGACTCATTAAAATATGACTGGGGGAAATTTAAACAGACTCATTAAAATATGACTGGGGACATTTAAACAGAATCATTAAGATATGACTGGGGACCTTTAAACAAAATATGACTTTGGAAATTTAAACAGACTCATTAAAATATGACTGGGGGAAATTTAAACAGACTCATTAAAATATGACTGGGGACATTTAAACAGACTCATTAAGATATGACTGGGGACATTTAAGCAGACTCATTAAAATATGACTGGGAACATTTAAACAGACTCATTAAAATATGACTGGGACATTTAAGCAGACTCGTTACGGTATGACTGGGGACATTTAAACAGACTCATTAAAATATGACTGGGGACATTTAAACAGACTCATTAAAATATCACTGGGGACATTTAAACAGACTCATTAAAATATGACTGGGGACAATTAACCAGTCTCGTTAAAGTATGACTGGGGGAGATTTAAACAGACTCATTAAAATATGACTGGGGACATTTAAACAGACTCATTAAGATATGACTGGGGACCTTTAAACAAAATATGACTTTGGAAATTTAAACAGACTCATTAAAATATGACTGGGGGAAATTTAAACAGACTCATTAAAATATGACTGGGGACATTTAAACAGACTCATTAAGATATGACTGGGGACATTTAAGCAGACTCATTAAAATATGACTGGGAACATTTAAACAGACTCATTAAAATATGACTGGGACATTTAAGCAGACTCGTTACGATATGACTGGGGACATTTAAACAGACTCATTAAAATATGACTGGGGACATTTAAACAGACTCATTAAAATATGACTGGGGACATTTAAACAAAATATGACGGGACATTTAAATAGACTCATTAAAATATGACTGGGGACATTTAAACAGACTCGTTAAAATAGGACTGGGACATTTAAACAGACTCATTAAAATATGTCTGGGACATTTAAACAGACTCTTTACAGTATGACTGGGGACATTTAAACAGACTCATTAAAATATGACTGGGGACATTTAAACAAAATATGACGGGACATTTAAATAGACTCATTAAAATATGGCTGGGGACATTTAAACAGACTCGTTACAGTATGACTGGGGACATTTAAACAGACTCGTTAAAATATGACTGGGGATATTTAAACAGACTCATAACAGTATGAGTGGGGCATTTAAACAGAGTCATTAAGATATGAATGGGGATATTTAAACAGACTCGTTAAAATATGACTGGGGGAAATTTAAACAGACTCATTAAAATATGACTGGGGACATTTAAACAGACTCATTAAGATATGACTGGGGACCTTTAAACAAAATATGACTTTGGAAATTTAAACAGACTCATTAAAATATGACTGGGGGAAATTTAAACAGACTCATTAAAATATGACTGGGGACATTTAAACAGACTCATTAAGATATGACTGGGGACATTTAAGCAGACTCATTAAAATATGACTGGGAACATTTAAACAGACTCATTAAAATATGACTGGGACATTTAAGCAGACTCGTTACGATATGACTGGGGACATTTAAACAGACTCATTAAAATATGACTGGGGACATTTAAACAGACTCATTAAAATATGACTGGGGACATTTAAACAGACTCATTAAAATATGACTGGGGACAATTAACCAGTCTCGTTAAAGTATGACTGGGGGAAATTTAAACAGACTCATTAAAATATGACTGGGGACATTTAAACAGACTCGTTACAGTATGACTGGGGACATTTAAACAGATTCATTAAGATATGACTGGGGACATTTAAACAGACTCATTAAAATATGGCTGGGGACATTTAAACATTCTCGTTATAGTATGACTGGGGACATTTAAACAGACTCATTAAAATATGACTGGGACATTTAAACAGACTCATTTCAATGTGACTGTGGACATTTAAACAGACTCGTTAAAATATGACAGGGGACATTTAAATAGACTCATTAAAATATGACTGGGGACATTTAAACAGGCTCGTTAAAATATGACTTGGGACATTTAAACAGACTCATTAAAATATGACTGGGTACATTTAAACAAAATATCACTTGGGGCATTTAAACAGACTCATTAAAATATGACTGGGGCATTTAAACATAATCATTAAAATATGACTGGGGACATTTAGACAGACTCATTAAAATATGATTTGGGACATTTAAACAGACTCATTACAGTATGACTGGGAAGTTTAAACAGACTCATTAAAATATGACTGGGACATTTAAACAGACTCGTTACAGTATGACTGGGGACATTTAGACAGACTCATTAAAATATGACTGGGGACATTTAAACAAAATATGACTGGGGACATTTAAATAGACTCATTAAAATATGACTGGGGACATTTAAACAGACTCGTTACAGTATGACTGGGGACATTTAAACAGACTCATTAAATTATTACTGGGGACATTTAGACAGACTCATTAAAATATGACTGGGGACATTTAAACAGACTCGTTACAGTATGACTGGGGACATTTAAACAGACTCGTTAAAATATGACTGGGACATTTAAACAGACTCGTTACAGTATGACTGGGGACATTTAGACAGACTCATTAAAATATGACTGGGACATTTAAACAGACTCGTTACAGTATGACTGGGGACATTCAAACAGACTCGTTAAAATATGACTGGGGACATTTAAACAGGCTCGTTAAAATATGACTTGGGACATTTAAACAGACTCATTAAAATATGACTGGGTACATTTAAACAAAATATCACTTGGGGCATTTAAACAGACTCATTAAAATATGACTGGGGCATTTAAACATAATCATTAAAATATGACTGGGGACATTTAGACAGACTCATTAAAATATGATTTGGGACATTTAAACACACTCATTACAGTATGACTGGGAAGTTTAAACAGACTCATTAAAATATGACTGGGACATTTAAACAGACTCGTTACAGTATGACTGGGGACATTTAGACAGACTCATTAAAATATGACTGGGGACATTTAAACAAAATATGACTGGGGACATTTAAATAGACTCATTAAAATATGACTGGGGACATTTAAACAGACTCGTTACAGTATGACTGGGGACATTTAAACAGACTCATTAAATTATTACTGGGGACATTTAGACAGACTCATTAAAATATGACTGGGGACATTTAAACAAAATATAACAGGGGACATTTAAATAGACTCATTAAAATATGACTGGGGACATTTAAACAGACTCGTTACAGTATGACTGGGGACATTTAAACAGACTCGTTAAAATATGACTGGGACATTTAAACAGACTCGTTACAGTATGACTGGGGACATTTAGACAGACTCATTAAAATATGACTGGGACATTTAAACAGACTCGTTAAAGTATGACTGGGGACATTCAAACAGACTCGTTAAAATATTACTGGGGACATTTAAACAGACTCGTAAAATATGACTGGGAACATTTAAACAGACTCATTAGAATATGACTGGGGACATTTAAACTGACTCATCTGTCAGGGATTCGAAAGTCTAAAATTGCGTATCCCAAAAAGGAATGGAAGACAAGGCCCAAACTAAATACTGAACCAAGTAATACTTTCAGATGTGGAGTATTGGAGCTGTACAGGCTGTGTACTTTTTGTTGGTGTAAGAAGAGTATTCGAACAGTACAGGCTCTGTACTTTGTGCTAGTGTAAGAAGAGTATTCGAACAGTACAGGCTGTGTACTTTGTGCTAGTGTAAGAAGAGTATTCGAACAGTACAGGCTATGTACTTTGTGCTAGTGTAAGAAGAGTATTCGAACAGTACAGGCTGTGCACTTTGTGCTGGTGTAAGAAGAGTATTGGAACAGTACAGGCTGTGTACCTTGTGCTGGTGTAAGAAGAGTATTGGAACAGTAGAAAGGAGAAACAGGAGAAAGGAACTGGGCAGTAGTGTCGTACTAACTCACGGTTTGCTGAATTACCTTCAGTAATTGTGAAGTTTTGAATTTGTATTATTTGTAAAGCGGTGTGAGTGGCAGTTGCAGCTAGAACAGCGCTATATAAGACTGACTGACTGACTGACTGATTGACTGACTGACTGATATAGAGAGGAGAGAAGTAGTGGCACTGGAAGAAGGACTGTTTATCCCCACATAGTCCACTACGGCACCATGCTGCACAGTTGTCACTCCCACTCAAGACACAACTGTTTTTCCCTGTGCACCTTCTGAGGCCCGTTTTGTCGTGTGTGTGTGTGTGTGTGTGTGTGTGTGTGTATGTGTGAACTACGGTGTGCAGTCAAGTGTGTTCAAGATGGAGGAAGCAGTAGTTTTTGTGCCAGTGACTGAGCACATGCTTACTTGCTTGCTCGTGTGCATGAGGGTCAGTGTGAAGCTGCTCCTGTTCAGCCAGGCCTCACTGAAGGCACTGCCCAGGGCTACACAACACAACACAACACAACACAACACAACACAACAGTGTGAAGCGGCTCCTGTTCAGCCAGGCCTCACTGAAGGCACTGCCCAGGGCTACACAACACAACACAACACAACACAACACTACACAACACAACACAACACAACACAACACAACACTACACAACAGTGTGAAGCTGCTCCTGTTCAGCCAGGCCTCACTGAAGGCACTGCCCAGGGCTACACAACACAACACAACACAACACAACACAACACAACACAACACTACACAACAGTGTGAAGCTGCTCCTGTTCAGCCAGGCCTCACTGAAGGCACTGCCCAGGGCTACACAACACAACACAACACAACACAACACAACACAACACAACACAACACAACACAACACAACAGTGTGAAGCGGCTCCTGTTCAGCCAGGCCTCACTGAAGGCACTGCCCAGGGCTACACAACACAACACAACACAGCACAACACAACACAACACAACACAACACAACACAACACTACACAACAGTGTGAAGCTGCTCCTGTTCAGCCAGGCCTCACTGAAGGCACTGCCCAGGGCTACACAACACAACACAACACAACACAACACAACACAACACAACACAACACAACAGTGTGAAGCGGCTCCTGTTCAGCCAGGCCTCACTGAAGGCACTGCCCAGGGCTACACAACACAACACAGCACAACACAACACAACACAACAGTGTGAAGCGGCTCCTGTTCAGCCAGGCCTCACTGAAGGCACTGCCCAGGGCTACACCACACAACACAACACAACACAACACAACACAACACAACAGTGTGAGGCTGCTCCCGTTCAGCCAGGCCTCACTGAAGGCACTGCCCAGGGCTACACAACACAACACAACACAACACAACACAACACAACACAACAGTGTGAGGCTGCTCCCGTTCAGCCAGGCCTCACTGAAGGCACTGCCCAGGGCTACACCACACAACACAACACAACACAACACAACACAACACAACAGTGTGAGGCTGCTCCCGTTCAGCCAGGCCTCACTGAAGGCACTGCCCAGGGCTACACCACACAACACAACACAACACAACACAACACAACACAACACAACACAACACAACAGTGTGAGGCTGCTCCCGTTCAGCCAGGCCTCACTGAAGGCACTGCCCAGGGCTACACCACACAACACAACACAACACAACACAACACAACACAACACAACACAACACAACACAACACAACACAACAGTGTGAGGCTGCTCCCGTTCAGCCAGGCCTCACTGAAGGCACTGCCCAGGGCTACACCACACAACACAACACAACACAACACAACACAACACAACACAACACAACACAACAGTGTGAGGCTGCTCCCGTTCAGCCAGGCCTCACTGAAGGCACTGCCCAGGGCTACACAACACAACACAACACTACACAACAGTGTGAGGCTGCTCCCATTCAGCCAGGCCTCACTGAAGGCACTGCCCAGGGCTACACAACACAACACAACACAACACAATACAACACAACACAACACAACACAACACAACAGTGTGAGGCTGCTCCCGTTCAGCCAGGCCTCACTGAAGGCACTGCCCAAGGCTACACAACACAACACTACACAACAGTGTGAGGCTGCTCCCGTTCAGCCAGGCCTCACTGAAGGCACTGCCCAGGGCTACACAACACAACACAACACAACACAACACAACAGTGTGAGGCTGCTCCCGTTCAGCCAGGCCTCACTGAAGGCACTGCCC
>JAJHIY020001604.1:87500-255000 GCA_022114975.2 Lampris megalopsis
CATAACCAAAATCCTATACTGATATTACCATAACCAAAATTCTATAATGATATTACCATAACCAAAATCGTATACTATGATATTACCACAACCAAAATCCTATACTAATATTACCATAACTAAAATTATATAATGATATTACCATAACCAAAATCTATACTGACATTACCATAACCAAAATCCTATACTGATATTACCATAACCAAAATCCTATACTGATATTACCATAACCAAAATTCTATAATGATATTACCATAACCAAAATTCTATACTGATATTACCATAACCAAAATCATATAATGATATTACCATAACCAAAATCGTATACTAGGATATTACCACAACCAAAATCCTATACTACGATATTACCATAACCAAAATCCTATACTGATATTACCATAACCAAAATCCTATACTGATATTACCACAGCTAAACCCCTATACACTGATATTACCATAACCAAAATCCTATACTGATATTACCATAACCAAAATCCTATACTATGATATTATCATAACCAAAATCCTATACTATGATATTACCATAACCAAAATCCTATACTATGATATTATCATAACCAAAATCCCCGAGAATATCCAGCGCCAGATCAGGGTATTGATGTCAGATCGATATAATCTTGCCCATCTCTAGGCACAATAGACTGCATAAAATATATGTTGTGGAAAACAACACGCACACACACACACACACACACACGCGCACACACACACACACACACACACACACACACACACACACACACAGTCACTGTATCAGTCTTTTCACACTCATATATAGAAAGAAACCTGTTGATGGTGTCAGAGAAGCAGCCAGCAGCAAGCTGATTCAGTAAATCTGCATACACTATCTGTAATGCCTCACCCTCTCCCCCACAATGCCACAGAAATATTATGAAAACTAATCGGAGGTCTCTTCTCTCCACCTCCTCCCATCCCCGTCTCCCTGCCTCAGCTTTTCATCTGTCCAGAGGAGTGAGAGATGGAATGGAGGGATTAATACTCTTCCGCTGGCCCTGGGAATGATAGATGGACAGGCGCAGGAAGGGAGAGGAGGAGCAGAGAATGAGAGGCAGTGTGGGTGGAAGGGTATTAAAGAAAAGAAGTTGGAGGGTTCATAAATCCAAAGGGAGAGACCTGGTCTGCATCACATACTAATAAGATCTGCAAGAAATCCACAATGAGAGAGAGAGAGAGAGAGAGAGAGGCCAAGAAGAGAGCAAAGAGAAAGATGGGGCACAGTAAGGGCATTAGATGTAATCTCATGTAAACAGATGAGTGTGGGCATGGTGACCATGCAGAAGACAGATGGCTGAAGCTCTGAGGTGTGAGCACACAGACTTTGAGTTAGGCAACAGACCAACTGCCTTCGATCTCCTCATTCAGCCCCTTTGACCGCAAAGGTTGGTTGTCTGGGGGTCTTAAAGGATTCTGCAAGAACAGAGCATTCGCCCATTCCACATTTTGCCTGTGTATTCATTAAAACCATGCAAATTAAACACTACTGGTAAGAGTGGCTTGGTAGTAATGGGTCCGTTTGGTGTGCACCGCCTCAAACTAATTAAAAACGCAGCTCAGGGACAAGTGGTACTGATGAACCTCCTCGTGTCTTCAGCAGCTCAGGGACAAGTGGTGCCGATAAACCTCCTCTTGTCTTCAGCAGCTCAGGGACCAGTGGTACTGATAAACCTCCTCGTGTCCTCAGCAGCTCAGAGACCAGCGGAGCTGATGAATCTCCTCGCGTCTTCAGCAGCTCAGGGACAAGTGGTGCTGATGAACCTCCTCATGTCTTCAGCAGCTCAGAGACAAGTGGTGCTGATGAACCTCCTCATCTCTTCAGCAGTGGCTCCTTGATCTAAACAACTGTTGTTGCTGAAATCCTGGTTAGGGACGTATGCACAGATCCACCATGCATGCTCCTTTTGCATGAGTTTAGAGGCCAGCGTGCACATGGCAGCATCTGTGCCCTCGGCGGAGTTTGTATGCATGTGTGTGTGTGTGTGTGTGTGTGTGTGTGTGTGTGTGTGTGTGTGTGTGTGTGTGTGTGTGTGTGTGTGTATTTTCTATCATTACATTAAAAACCCACTCTAAGTATAGTTTCATGGCCATGTCTTGAATTTGGATCATATGGAGTGGCCTCGACCTTCCCCTTCTCCCCCCTCTCCCCCCTCCTCCCACCACTCTGCCTCTCCACCACTTCCCATTTGTCATGGCCCAGCTGTCGGAGGGCTGTGATTGGTTGGCTCTGCGGACAGATAGCCGATAGGCCCTGATTAATCATTGAGGCCCCAGAACTTCCTCATTGATCAACAGGACAGGTTGAAGGAAGAGGGGAGCAGGGGAGGAGGGTTGAAGGAGGAGGGGAGCAGGAGAGGAGGGATGAAGGGGCGCTGGAAGGAGAAAGGAGTGAGATGGTGGGGGGAGAGAGAGAAAAAGCTTGCCCTGTCACGCTGCAAGTGCTGGCTGATAACCCTGATAGCGGCTCTCAGTGTGTTTGTGTGTGTGTGTGTGTGTGTTTGGTTGGATGGGTATGTGCTTGATAGTGAAGAGATGAGAGAATGGGAGAACAAAAACAATAACAGCACAATGCAGATAAAGAGTGAAAAAGTACCTTGGGTTGGCTTATATAGTCACGCTGCACCTTCCCTTCTTTGTGTCGTTGTATAAAACAATGTGTGTGTTACAAGTAAAGCACATGTGTGTAGCGTCTGTGACTTCTTCTTTAATAACAGAAAACACGTTTTATTCCTGATCCACTTGGCCAACAGCCCAACAAAAGTGTCATTCTGCTGTGTTGTGTGTGTGCTGTGCTACACTGTGCAGTATCTGAGGCCCTCTGCAGAATACCTGACCAAGTCTGCGCTACACAACATGCTTCATGATGAAATAAAATAAACCTACTTGTAGGTTACAGTGATGCTGAAGTGATACTCTACCTCAGCATGTGACCTTCCTGTTGCTGCAGAGCAGGAATGAGGTCATTGACTCAGAACTCAGAATGCACCGCCACCATCTTCTGTAGCACAACTTTGTGTCTTGTTTTAGGCACTGAAGGTTTCCACCATCTTCTGTAGCACAACTTTGTGTCTTGTTTTAGGCACTGAAGGTTTCCAGGCAAGTTGGGAGCAGTTTGTGAAGCACAGTATCTCGCTCTGTGTGTGTGTGTGTATGTGAGAGAGAAAGAGAGCGAGAGAGTGAGTATGTGTGTGTGTGTGTGTGTGTGTGTGTGTGTGTGTGTGTGTGTGTGTGCGTGTGTGTGCGTGTGTGTGTGTGTGTGTGTGTGTGTGTGTATGTGTGTGTGTGTGTGTGTGTGTGTGTGTGTGTGTGTGTCCCTTCCTGCTGTTTTATCCAGGCCCTGGTTGATTGATGATCTCCACTCCCTCAGGGTCAGCAAGGTCGCGACTTCTCACTACTGACCCACCCTGCAGAGAATGTCAATCACACACACACACAAGATGTCCGGCATGTTGGGAAACAGATGGCTTTGGGACAACTGTCTCTTCCTCACCCTTTCTCATAAAAAGCTTCAGTCGTCCTACAAGCTCCCTCATACGGACACATACACAACAACACACTCTCATATGGACATGTACACAGCAACACACTCTCATATGGACACATACACAACAACACACTCTCATATGGATACATACACAACAACACTCTCATATGGACAAGTACACAACAACACACTCTCATATGGACACGTACACAACAACACACTCTCATATGGACACATACACAACAACACACTCTCATATGGACACGTACACAACAACACACTCTCATATGGACACGTACACAACAACACACTCTCATATGGACACGTACACAACAACACACTCTCATATGGACACATACACAACAACACACTCTCATATGGACACGTACACAACAACACACTCTCATATGGACACGTACACAACAACACACTCTCATATGGACACATACACAACAACACACTCTCATATGGACACGTACACAACAACACACTCTCATATGGACACATACACAACAACACACTCTCATATGGACACGTACACAACAACACACTCTCATATGGACACATACACAACAACACACTCTCATATGGACACATACACAACAACACACTCTCATATGGACACGTACACAACAACACACTCTCATATGGACACATACACAATTAAGACTGAGTTGAATAAAACAACGTTGGTTGGTATTAGTGGAAAAAACAGCATTTGGGATTACAGAATGAAGAGTATTGGTTTTATTTGCTGATTTTGTTGCTAAGCGTGTGTCTCCGGTTCGTTTCATGTGTTCGGGGGTCTGAAACCTAGGTGCAGCCATACCGCCATATTGGATCACGTTATCATGGCCGGTTAGTGGTGTTGTTTACACGCGGTGGATTTTCCGACGCCTCTCGGACAAGCGTGGCAACACTGTCCTCGAGACAGCACACGAGGTCACCACCATATTTCCTCTCCCGAGTATAGTATTGCTCAAGAGTTGACCAAATGCAAAACAGCCATCAAAACGTCGTCTCAACACACACTCACATGGGTTTGAACATATACACGGAGTAATACGGTGGTGAGCCTATACTATAGGTAATACGATGAGAGGCCAGTAGGCGCGCTCTCAGGCGGATGTACGTAAGTAGAACTGAAGTCGGTTAGGTCACGCATGCGCGAGTGGTGTTCTTTGTTCCTGAAGAAAGTTCATAAAAAGGACTACCCGCCAGTCTCCTCATCAGTTTAAACCCCAACATGGTGTCAGAAGGGGCGGAGTTTGATGTTTAATCGCCGAAGAAGACGAGAGACCGAGAGGAGAAGAGAGTCCACTGACTAAACGTAAACGTGTTGGGTCCGACGGCGCTAAAGTCAGCAGTGTTTGGGGTTATGCTAACGCGGAAGCGAAAACTAAATGGAACAGTTTAAATCACCTTCTCCGTTAGCATTAATAGGCAACATATGTGAAAACTGGCGCAGATGGGAGCAAAGATATAAGTTGTGCATGACAGCAACTGAAATGTCGAAAAGGGAAAAGGAGGTGCAAGTGGCAATATTACTGCACACGCTAGGCGAAGAAGCGCTCGAGGTGTACAACACACTTGATATAGCCAGGGCCGAGCCCGAAGACGTGCAGGTGGACCACATATTGCAGGCTTCCAGAGACTACTGTACCCCAAAGAAAAACGTGGTATTTGGGAGGCACCAGTTTTTGACGTATGCCATGCAAGAACCGATGCACATTGACAAATTTGTCACAGAGCTAAAACCCACGAGCAAAGACTGTGAGTTCGGTATAACCGAAAATGACACGCTGAGAGACAAAATCGTTTTCAGTGTTACAGATAAGCATCTGAAAGAGAAACTGCTGAGAGAACCTAACCTGACTAAATAAAGCCATTGATATTTGCAGGACATGAGATAGCCAAAGAGCAAATCAGCATAATGGTTGTAATATCCATAGGTCAGGACATAATGGTATGATCCAGTAATAGTCTAGTCCAGCAAGACGCTAGGTGACGACGTAACTGACCTATCCTAAGGATTCAGGAAATGCACCAGACGGAAGGGATTGTGTTTGCATGGTAGACCACAGTAAACATGGAACACCAAATGTTATTTAATGTGTGGACATTGCTTCATTCGTGACACTGTAGAGTGAATGTTAGGAGGCAACCCCTTTTAAACATTACATGGTGTCAGAATCAACTCGCTAGTGCTCACATCGACCTGACGACGAGAGATGGAGGCTACCGGTGTTCCGATGCCACAGATGGATTGGGACTCGTCCAACCTTCCCGATGCGTGGAGAAAGTCTTGCCAGCATGTGGAGCTTATGTTTGCCAGACCGCTAAGTGCAAAAAAGGAGGAGGAAAAATGCAGCTACTTGCTGTTATGGATTGGAGAGAAGGGCAGAGACGTCTTCAATACATGGACTCTCACTGCAGACCAGAAAAAGGTATTGAAAACCTATTATGACGGCTTTGAAGCCTACGTAATGCCCAAAGCTAACCCCGTCTTTGCACGTTATAAGTTCCATGAAAAGATGCAAGGCGAAAGTGAAAATTTCGACCAGTTTGTGACTGAATTAAGACTGCTAGTAAAAGACTGTGATTATCCTAACAGTGACGAGATGGTCAGGGACAGAACTGTGTTCGCCACAAACTCAACAACAGTGAGAGAAAAGCTTCTCAGTGTAGGTCCAGAGCTAACACTGAAAAGGGCTATTGACATAGCACGATCACAGCAACTATCACAGCAGCAATTAAAAATAATGGATTCCCCCACAGCAGGCGTAATCAACCAGTCTGTAGATGCAGTTAGCAAGAAGCCATTCAGAAGAGGACAGATACGTCACGACCGCAACACTGTAAACACAACTGACGCTAATAGTGCCATGCAAAACAAAGGATGTGGTGCGTGTGGAAGAGAGCACAGCCGCACTGAGGAATGTCCAGCAAAGGGACGCCAGTGTAACAAATGCAAAAAAATGCAATCACTATGCTAGGGTGTGTAGGACACCACCACAGCACCGTCAAGCACAATATAAAGCAAAAAAAGTGCATGCTATTGCAGAGAGTGCTGAACAGCAATCAGAAGATGAAATGTACATTGACACTATAACTAAACAGCATGAAAACACAAATAAGGAACAGGCCTTTGCAGAATTGGAAATAGGCAAACAGAGGCCCAAATTAAAGTTTAAAATAGACACAGGTGCCCAGGCCAACATAATACCAGCAAACACATTCCACCAACTATTTGGAAATGTAGTCCTAGGCCCACCATCCAGGCTTTCAGGATATGGTGGGAACACACTCAGTGTGAAAGGTGCCTGTAAGTTAACCTGCAGGTACAAAAAGAAAACAGTAATGCTAGATTTTGACATAGTCTGTGCAGAAAGTGCTCCCCCCGTCCTAGGCGTGAGAGCATGTCTCGATCTGAACATTGTCAAAATAGTGCATATGGTCAATGCGCAGCCAGAGCCACACATGAGCCTGATGGATGAGTATGTGGATGTGTTTCAGGGCATTGCATTGTTTCCTGGAGAGTGTAGTCTTCGCCTGGAACCTGAAGTAACACCAGTAGTGTGCCCGCCTTGCCGCATCCCATACGTTTTGCGCAGCTGACTCAAAGGCGAGTTAGATGAAATGGAGAAAATGGGCATAATCCAAAAGGTCACTGAACCAACAGAATGGGTTAACGCACTGGTGGTAGTGAAAAAGCCCAAAACAAGAAAGCTCAGGATTTGTTTAGATCCCCGCCCCCTAAACAAAGCCATCCAGAGACCCCACTATCCACGCCCTACTCTAGATGACATCACGGCAAGACTGGCAGGGGCACAGTGCTTCAGCGTATTAGATGCCAGGTCTGCTTACTGGAACATTAAACTCAGCGAAGAGTCATCCATGCTAACCACATTTAACACTGTCTATGGCAGATACAGGTTTAAGAGACTCCCGTTCGGAATCATATCTGCACAAGATGAGTTCCAGGGATGGGTGGACAAGGCCTATGAAGGACTGCACAATGTCGCCGCCATTATCGATGACATCATTGTATATGGCCGCACCAAAGACAAGCATGATGCCAGCCTGCGTGCCATGCTGCAGAGAACCAAAGAGAAAGGAATAAAATTGAACAAAGACAAGAGCATCATCTGTGTGCCCAAGGTGAGCTATTTTGGACACATACTGACACGAGAGGGCATCCGGCCTGACCCCAACAAAGTCAAAGCAATCAAAGACATGCCCCCACCGCAGAGCAAGACGGAGCTAGACACAATATTGGGCATGATCACTTACCTGTCTAAGTTTGCCCCCAGACTCTCGCAGGCAACAGCCCCGCTCCGAGAACTATTGAAAGAGAGCAGTGAGTTTGTATGGGACTCGAACCAGGATGATGCATTCCAGCAAGTGAAAAGCCTCTTAACACAAGAGCCCTGTCCCGTACTAGCTTACTTTGACCCCGCTAAGGATGTGAAGCTGCAGGTGGATGCCTCCAAACATGGTTTAGGAGCAGTCCTGCTGCAGGAGGAGAAACCAATTGCATATGCATCAAAGGCACTGAATGAGACAGAAGTCAACTATGCTCAGATCGAAAAGGAGCTGTATGCCATGCTCTTTGGATGCAAATGATTCCACCAATACCTGAATGGACGTCAGGTGACCGTGGAGTCAGATCACAAGCCGCTTGAGTCAATCATGCAAAAAGCCCTCGGCATCTGCACCGCCGCGGCTCCAGTGCATGATACTACAGTTGCAAAGATACAGCGTCAACATTGTTCACAAGCCCGGAAAGCAAATATCAGTCGCGGACACGCTGTCTAGTAAGCCGATTGAGTACAGTGAAAACTCACAGAGTGAAGGCATGGATTTCCAAATACACACAGTGATCAGCATTGCTCCGGTGAGTGACCGGAAAATGGCAGAAATCAGGTCTGCCACATCCAAGGATGAGCAACTCTCAGCCTTGAGACAGGTTATCCAATGAGGGTGGCCTGAGACAGTCAAACAATGCTCTGCTGTCGCTGAATATTGGAATCACAGGGATGAAATATCCGAGACAGATGGCATTCTGTTAAAAGGAGAAAAAAAATCATTGTGCCAAAATCACTCAGAGCAGACATGCTTGCGCGCATACACACAGGCCATCTCGGCATGGAAAAGTGTAAGCAGCGTGCGAGAGAGATTCTATTCTGGCCAGGGATGGGTAAATAAATAGAGACACTAGTTGGATCTTGTAGCATTTGCCTAGAGTGACGCCACTCCGTCCCCAAAGAGCCAGTGCTGCCACACCCCATTCCTGAACGACCTTGGCAGGTCATAGCCACCGACCTGTTCAAATGGGACAACACTGACTATATAGTTGCAGTTGACTATTATAGCAGGTACTTTGAGGTCGAGAAAATCGCAAACTTCACTTCCCCAACTGTCATCCGGAAGCTGAAGGCCATGTTTGCAAGATTTGGAATGCCTCGGTCTGTAGTGAGTGATAATGGCCCTTGCTACAGATCACAGGATTTCAAGAGCTTTGCACAGGCATGGGACTTTGAGCATGTCACAAGCAGCCCCCTGTACCCACAGAGCAACGGGTTAGCTGAGAAGACAGTGCAAACAGCCAAAGTCCTCATGGACAAAGCACACACACAGAGGTCAGACCCGTACCTCAGCTTATTGGAATACAGGAACACACCAGTGGATGGACTCAACTCCCCAGCACAGCTGTTAATGAGCAGAGCCTTACACTCAGTGCTTCCGACCACTGCAAAACAGCTACAACCAGAACTCGCTTGTCGCAGCGCAGTCCATGGCAGGAGAGAACTGTGCCAAAAACGACAAAAACAGTATTATGATAGAAATGCCAAAATGCTACCTGCGCTGCCGACAGGAGCCACAGTCCGACTCCAACCGCCAACTGGAACGTGGAAACCTGCTACAGTTGTCGGACCAGCTGAGACCCAAAGATCTTACAACATCATCACAGATGAAGGTCAAGCGCTTCGACGCAATCGACGACACCTTCTACAGACCAACGAATGTGACGCAGGCCAGGATGTTAACACACACGACCAACAGGTGGAGCCCCAGACCACTGAGTCTAAGACTGTACAGCAAAGTGTGTCAGGTTCCCCAAGAGTGTCACCACAACACGTCACTACCAGGTCAGGACGTGTGTTTAAGCCAAAAGTTATCTTTGACCTGTGACTGTTTGAAATCAACCTAAAAAATAAAAAAAAGCAGAAAGGTTGATATTGTGTTGCAAAAAAAATAAAAGAATGTTGAAAATGTGAATTGATATTGCACTGAAATATGTGTATTATTGTTCATGATGTTCCTGAATGTTAATTGAGCTACTCAGGGCCATTGAAGATTCATTTGCAGATTTATTTCATTGGTGCAATAATGGAAAATGTCTATTTTGTTATTGATAGATTTATGTTGACATTATAACTTACTGCACTTGCATACCACCAAGTATTTTTTTCTTTAAAAAAAGGGGGGTGTAATATCCATAGGTCAGGATATAATGGTATGATCCAGTAATGGTCTAGTCCAGCACGACGCTAGGTGATGACGTCACTGACCTATCCTGGAGATTCAGGAAATGCACCAGACGGAAAGGATTGTGTATGCATGGTAGACCACAGTAAACACGGAACACCAAACTTTATTTAATGTGTTGACATTGCTTCATCGAGACACTGTATAGTGACCGTTAGGAGGCAACCCCTTTTAAATATTACAATGGTGTGCGCAAAGAAGGAAAATGAGGTGTATGCAATAACGGAGGCAACAAGACCAATAAGACAAAATAAAGCTAATGCCAACAAAACAGCGTTCAGTGGCACAAAAGCATGTCCAGCGTATGGAATAAAGTGCAGAGCTTGTGGGAAGGACAATCACTTTGCCAAGATGTGCAGAATGAAAGGAGTGCAAGCAGTGCAGACAGTGGATTCACTATTTGTGGGCAGTCTGGAGTGCACCCAGGTAAATGCACTGAGTAAAGCTAGTGATATGCCGTGGCGAGCTACTTTGTCAATTAGAGGAGTGCCCATCATCTTTAAACTAGACACGGGCGCTGACGCTAGTGTTCTCCTTCTAGAACAGGTCAGAAAACTCCCAAGCAAAGTACGCCTTAGCCCCACAAACACAGTATTAAGAGCTTATGGAGGTAACCAGATTAAGTCAGCCGGTAGCACCTATCTGAAATGCAGTACTGAACGAAGAGAGTCCAAGCTTCAGTTCTATGTCATTAAGAAGTCAGCATCTCCATTTCTTGGAAGAGCAGCATAAGAGTTGAACTTGGTCAGACGTGTTGATGAAATCAAGGAGAGCTCACCTGCAACCAAAGAAGAGCTGGTGAAGCAGTATCCAGAGGTATTCCAGGGGCTTGGGGAGTTCCCTGGTGAGCATCATATTCACATTGACCCAGAAGTGACCCCCCCCCCCCCCGTGATCCATGGCTGCAGAAAAATCCCGTTTACCATCATGGACAAACTGAAAAAGACACTGAGTCAGCTGGAAAAAGCTGATGTCATCACTCCAGTAACAGAACCGACACAGTGGGTGAACAGCTTGGTAATAACTGAAAAGAAAAATGGCTCACTCAGACTTTGCCTTGATCCTCGAGAGCTGAACAAAGCCATCAGATGACAGCACTACTCCATACCGACACCTACAGATGTCCAAAGCAGACTGTCTGGCAAGAGAATATTTACAATACTAGATGAAAAAGACGGATACTGGCAAATTAAGCTGGACAGAGCATCGTCACTGTTATGCACATTCAATACGCCATGGGGGCGTTACAGGTTCAAGCGTCTCCCATTCGGTATAAAATCAACCAGCGAAGTCTTCCAACAGAAGAAGTGAAACATTTGGTGACACTGACGGTGTACAGGTGATAGCCGACGATATGATCATCACTGCAGCTGATGAGAAGGAACATGCCGAGATACTGCACAAGGTAATACAGAGAGCCAAAGAGATGAATGCTAAGTTCAATGCAGACAAAGTGCAGTACAAAGTGATGGAGGTGAAGTACATGGGACACGTGATAAACCCTGAGGGAGTACGGCCAGACAGTGACAAGGTGAATGCTATTGTACACATGCCAGCATCAGAAGATAGAAAGGGTCTACAAAGGCTACTAGGTATGACTAAGTACCTGTCCCAACACATACCTAATGAAGCAGCAGTGACAGCACCTTTACGGCAGCTACTGAGGAAAGATATGCAGTGGCTGTGGTCACATGAACATGATGCTTCCCTGAACAAACTCAAGACAGCACTAACTGAGGCTCCACTGCTGAAATTCTTTGACCCATACAGCAGATAGTCCTCCAAGCTGAACTTCAAGAACTTCTTGCGGTCGTGTTTGCGACACGCAAATTCCACCAGTACGTGTTTGGTGCACATGTGGTGGTGCAGTCGGACCACAAACCTCCGGAGGCTATATTCATAAAGCCATTAGGAAAGACACCTGCCAGACTACAACGAATGCCGCTACAGCTTCAGCGTTACGATCTCCACATCAAGTACATGCCTGGAAAGGAAATGCTAATAGCAGACACTTTATCCAGAGCGTTTGATGCTGTGGAAACACAGGAGGAGTCCATGATTGAGGATGAAAAGGTAGTCTATGCCATAGAAGCAACTGGGGCTCTGGGAAGAGAGATGCACGAGAGGCTTAAGATAGCAACTGAGGAGGACCGGACCTCGCAAAAGCTACTAGACATTCATCAGAGAGGGTGGCCAAAGCACAAAAAACAGACAGATGCTGAGCTTAAAGTCTATTGGCCAATCAGAGACACAATCACAGTAAATGGGGGGGGGGGGTCCTAATGACAGGAGACAGATTCATTATCCCTAAAAAGTTGAGATCAGACATGCTACAGAGACTGCACATAGCCCACCAAGGAGTACAACGGACCAAAGAACAGGCACACAAGTATTTATATTGGCCAGGCATATCGGCTGATATAGAGCAAATGGTCGGGAGCTGCCCCACCTGTCAACAACACCTACCAAAGAATCAGAAGGAGCCACTAAAATGCCATGGGCTGCCAGAGCTACCATGATACAAAGTAGGTGTGGACATTTTTGAGCTAAAAGGCAAATCTTTCCTCCTCACAGTAGATTATTTCTCAAAATATCCTGAGGTCCAACAAATGCGTGACAAAACAGCAAGCACAGTAATAGCAAAACTGAAGGCTGTGTTTTCCAGACATGGTGTTCCGAAGGAAGTGGTGAGTGACCACATGCCATTCACTAGTACTGAGATGAGTCAATTTGCAAGTGACTGGGGCATAACATGGACATTCTCAAACCCAGGCTGTCCACAGTCCAACGGGATGGCAGAACGCACAATAAGGACCATTAAACTCATGCTGAAGAAGGCAGAGCAGACTAAGAGACCCCCACCTGGCTCTGTTGACTTTAAGGAACACTCCTGTGACTGGACTTGGGCTCTGTTCTGCAGAAATGCTGATGGGTCGGGTCCTAAGAAGCACATTGCCAGTAGCCAGTGCTGTGTTCAAACCGAGGCATCCGACAAGAGTCAAGCAGAGGCTACTTAACCTGCAACAAAGACAAGGAGAGTACTACAACCAACATGCAAGACCTCTCTCTGTGCTCGAACCAGGAATGGCTGTCAGTATAGAGACTCCACAAGGCTGAAAACCTGCCCTGGTAGAACAGAAGAGACAGGAACCGAGGTCATATAATGTCGTGACGGCTGCAGGACAAAGGTGCAGGAGGAATAGGAGGCACTTGAGAACAATTCGGAATGACACATACTGAAACAGAGGACGGTAATGTCAGTATCACTGAGCAGCCACCTCCAAGCGAGCCTGCAGAACCACATGTAATAATAATAATAATAATAATAAATCAATCTTATATAGCGCTTTTCTAGTACTCAAAGTCGCTTTACAATAAATGGAGTGAAACAAGACGACAGATGAACATAACACAGACATACAGGGGTGGATGGGAAGGGGGGGCTACGATGGGAAGGGGGGCCACATTTCATGTACATTACGTGACAAGAAATGTGGAACAACCAGTCAAATGTTCAGACGCACAGGTCCAACACACCAGAAGTGGCAGACTGGTAAAGCAGCCTACCAAATTCAGTGATTTTCAAAATGGCTAACAGTAAAAGTTGTGCTCCTACGGAGGGTCATGTGCTAGAAACCTCTGACCCCGGTGACAGTGTACAAAGACTGGGTACGAAGAGTGTACAGAGTTCTTAAGAAGAAGAGAAAAAGAAAATGCAATGAATGTAGAGTATGAACAATGAATGTATGAAGAATGTAACACCGTACTGATGTCAAGAATAGATATGGTAAACATCCAAAGCCAGACCTTTAAACAGTTCATAGTGGTCTTGTGGACAGTGTTATATCTCCAATTTGAAGTTTAAGAAAAGACGAACAAAGGCATTTGTTTCTTAATACAGTAAGTTCAAACTGATAGATAGTGAAACAAACAAGTCTATATGTGATTGTTTTGTTTTTTGTTCAGTGGAAAAAGGGGGGACGTAGTATATGGGTTTGAACATATACACCGAGTAATACGGTGGTGAGCCTATACTATAGGTAATACGACGAGAGGCCAGTAGGCGTGCTCTCAGGCGGATGTACGTAAGTAGGACTAAAGTCGGTTAGGACACGCATGCGCGAGTTTTTTTGTGTGCTTGGTTTAGCTAACGTTATAGGATACTCTCCCGTTATGGGCCTCCTTGTGACATCTTTCTTGGAGCGTTAACGGTACAATGCTACGATCTCTCTCAAGTAACGGTACCGCCACGAGCCTGGCGTTGTAGATCGTCTCCTGCTGCATTGGTCTCTTTTTCTTGTAAAGTTAACCTGTTTATAGTTGCACTGGAACTGTGTACGTTCAAACCTGTCAGATTACACTCGTTCATAGGGTATGCGCTCGCTGCTGGGTTTGTGCTGGGTTTGTGACTAGCTAAAGTTAGGATACTCTCCCGGCATGGGCCTCCTATCGTAATCTATCTCTCTTAATTTTCTAGTAACTTTAGTCCAATGTTCAATGTCTAATGTCCTCGGTGTGATTGCACCATGCTATATATACGGTTTTTTATTAATGGAAGAATAATAGAAAGAAACTGGTTATTAAATATAATTCATAATAAGCTATTGTTATTATAGCTTGTTAAGAATAGAAACCTATTTATTATTGTTTAATATATATTATCAAATTGCTAGTTTGATGTTAAAAAGGAGAGCTTTCTGCTCTTATAAGATTCTACTCGCTCAGATTTTAGGATATTAAGCTACTTAGTTACAACTTCATTCGTATTCAGTCTTAAGTGTCTCGGTTCATCATTTCATCTCTAACAGTTATTTGTCTCAATGCTCGGGGTTTAAGGGACAAGGTTAAACGTAAGGCTATATTTCTCTGTGCTAAGAATTTCAATGCAGATTTTTGTTTTATACAGGAAACTCACTCAGAGGCAAATGATTTAAAATTTTGGAAGTCTCAATGGGGTGAAGACCTATGGTTCTGTATGGCTCAAACCATTCAGCAGGTGTCTTAATGCTAAAACACAAATTCAGTGGTGAAATCCTGTTCTCTCTCTCAGACCAACTTGGGCATTTTCTCTTCTTGGTCATATCACTTAATGAGGAGTTGCTATTGCTAGGAAATATATATGGCTATAATAACAAAAGGGAAAATATAGAGTTTATTGAAGTAGTAAATAATACGATAGAGTTTATTATGGGAAAATATACACATAATATGAGATTAAATTCTAGGTGGAGACTTAAACTTAACTATTAATGATACCATTGATAGATGGCCTGCAAAATCTAGTCCCACACCAAATGTCGCACTGACAGATTTCATGGGTAAACTTGATCTTACAGATATATGGAGGGTGAAAAATCAAATTCTGAAAGAATTTACTTGGGGAAACAAAACAGGCTCTCTCAAGTCCAGAATAGATCTGTGGTTGATATCAAAATCTATGGTAAACTCCACTACTAGGGCCATAATCCTACCTGCTCCCTTGTCTGATCATAATGTTATTTTGTTGGAAGTCGCTATGTCTGCCTGTCATCAAACAAAAAAGAATTCTGGTTACTGGAAGCTCAACAATTCTTTATTAACACATACTCCGTTAGAAAGCGTTATTCTGGAGGAGATAAATAAATATTGGCAATTAGCTCTAGTCCAAAATGAATTTAGCAGAAATTGGGAACTTCTTAAGTTTGAACTCAGGAGGTTAATGATGAAAGCAGGCGCTGATTTAGTAAAAAGCAGAAAAGAAGAGGAAACTCAAATAATTACAGATCTAATCAAGTTAAATAATATTGCATATGATAACATGTCTGAGGAAAACAAAGCCAAGTTAGCAGATTTACAACTTAAATTAGATAAGGCTTACATTTATAAAGCTAAAGGAGCCTTTATACGTCCCAGTAAGAAGTGGCTTGAAGAGGGGGAGCAAAATTCCACATACTTCTTAGAGCTTGACTTTATTTTTAAAGCACGTGATCTATTTGGTTTTGGTAATACATTTTCAAATGCAATTAGAACTTTGTATAAACATAGCAACTGTTCCATGAAATTGTCACATGGCACATCTCAAAGATTTAGCATTAATAGAGGTCTCCGTCATGGTTGCCCGGTTTCACCTTATTTATTTTTGTTAGCTATGCAAATCCTTTCAATCCACATTAAAGACAGTGGTATCATGGGTATATCCATTGCTGGAAGAACTATCCTTATCAGCCAACTAGCTGATGACACAACATTATTTTTGAAGAATAAAGACCAGATTAGTAAGGGAATTGAATTGATAAAAATATTTTCCAGAGCCTCTGGTCTCTATCTAAATATTTCCAAGTGTGAATTACTTCCCATAAAAACATGTGATGAGGAAATAATATTAAATTCCTGTCAAAGAAACTGTCAGAATCTTGGAATAAATGTAAGGAGAGACCAGAAAGCTAGAGCTCAAGTTAATTTTGATCCCTTAATAAAAACAGTAGAACAGAGATTCAATCTCTGGCTTCAAAGAGATTTATCAATCTCTGGAAGATCTTTGATCACAAAGGTAGAATGCCTATCTAGAGTGATTTACAATGCCCAAGCAATGGATGTGCCCAAGGACTATTCTACTAAAATAGACAAACTTTTATTTAACTTTATTTGGAAAAAGAAACCCCACTTAATCAAAAAGAATGTGCTAATGAATAAGCCATGCTTTGGTGGTATCAACGCCCTAGATTTCTCCACTTTAAATATAACCTTAAAGATAAACTGGATCGAAGCTTTTCTCAAGAACCCAACATCAGTTTGGAATTTTATACCATCCTATGTCTTTAACTCTGTAGGCGGCTTACCCTTTTTGTTAAGATGTAACTTCAATATTGCCAAAATCCCACTGAATTTGTTATGGCTCGCTCACCCCGCGCCGTGGCCCGCCCACCCCGCGCCGGCAGCCAATCGGCTCGTCAGGGCCGGGCTTAGTCATCAGGGCTGGGCTTAAGTTTGGTGGCCTCCCACGTGCCCGTTGTCAGTTCGTGTTGTAACCTCCCCGCACCCGCAGTAGCGGCCACTCTCCTCTCACGGTCCTTTTCTCTACGAACTCATCCCAGCCCTTGGTTCATGTTTTTCCCTTGTGTAGCCGGGTGGTAAATCTGTTAAATATGTTAAATGATTTTCCACTTAAATTTAGTATAGTTTAACTGTTAATATATGTAATTGTTACACTGTCAAGCCATGTAAAATGTCATTTGATGTATTTAAATTGTGAAGCAGATTGTGAGTGTATTTTTATAGTTTTGGTTGTCATTGCATGTTTTGACCAGTAAGTGGCAGTGTTGCGGACTTTTATTGTAACTCCGTGCAAGTCATCCAAGTGCATCTTGGGTACTCTTTCTGCAAGTTATCCAAGTGCATCTTGGGTATTCTTTCTTTCTTTCTTGTGTGGAGCACCTGAAGATTGCGGTGTGACGGTGCTCTGACTCCGCAGTAAGTAAGGGTAAATATCTTGTGAAATATACCTGTAACATTATTCCAAACAATATTGTATGTCGGTAATTTGACAAGATGGTTTGATTTAGACGCTACTGGAGTTGAAGTTCGGTGATTTTGGGCGCGAGCCGTCGACCGCTGTTCGCCATTGCAGGCATGACAAGGTAATGTTGGCGTGCATAAAGCCACACCATGCCATTGTATTTGGGCAGTAAGGGAAATGTAAAGGTTTTATATGCATTTTAATTCTGTTTAAAGGTAACTGACAGAGTGAGAAGTTGCACGATCTTCAGGAAGTTCCACATGTCTTTGTTAAACCCTGTTTAACATACATAGTCCACTGCCGTATTTTGCACCGTATGTTGTATGTTGTATTTATTTTCCTTTTGAAATCTTTTCTGTTAAACTTGCCACATCTGTGAACATTTATGAGCTGTTTGCTCGAAAGACACAGGAATTTATGCACTCAGTAAAACGATCTGCATTCGAATGTTCAAACAATAAAATTAAAGCTAGTAATTGTGTCCTGTGTGGTATCTAATTCCACGGGCTACATAATTTTGGTACCAGGAGTGGGGTGTAGCTGAAACATTTTTTTTTTAAATTGGCAACAGAGTGGCTTATTTTTACTTAAAAAAAAATACGGCAGTGGTGAAGATTGCTGGTGACGTCCGTTGGTGTTGAGTCTGAAGCCATCCTGCTGTGGAGGTGGTGACCAGCGAGAGACGACGTGAGGGGCTCTACGAGGTTCTGGTGCTTCCTGTGTCACACGACTCAGCCGTACCAGCGCAGAGGACTCCAGCGCTAACTTCAGCTACAAAGACCAAGATTCAGCAAGGCTCCAAGTTAAAGACTGTCCTTGTAGTATCCTTGAACCAGGTTTTGAACTAAATATCCTCATTTATACTGGACTGAGTAAAGATTAATATATCATTATGTCTAGTGATTCTGGTGATGAAGGGAGTTCACGTAATGATAATGGCCACACCTCAGGTGGCATAACGGGTATAGGTGAAGGTGCTACAAAAGAAATGCAGACCACCATGCAAGAGCTCGCCAGACTGCGAGATGAGCTCACCAGGTTAAATGGTGAAGCAAGGGCTCAGAGAGCAAGTGATAACAGTGCACCCACACGTTCATACATCTACGTTCCAAGAGAACGCCAGATCCAAGCATTTAGTGGGGAGTGTGGTACAGACAGGAGATCTGTCGAAGAGTTTATTGAAGAGGTTGAAAGGGTTTTAAGATACAGAGAGCAAACAACAGAAGAACAATGTGACTATATACTATCTCTATTGCGTGGCCCTGCATTGGAAGAGGTGCGACTATGCATGAGGGGTCAGTCAGTGGGGCCCAGTGATTTATACTCTTACCTGAGCAATGCATTTGGGGGAAAGCGCAGTTCCACACAGCTTTTGCAGACCTTTTACAACCGTAACCAAACTGATGGAGAAGACCTCCGTGACTACTCCCATGCACTATCCCAGATTTTGAGCTCTGTAGTGAAACAGTCCACAGATGTAATACCTAATGAGATAACTGTGCTCAGAGACCGGTTTATTGAGGGTTTAAGAGAAGCAGCACTCAGGCGTGAACTCAGGAAAATGGTTAGGGACAAACCAGAGAGCGGTCTTCTAGATGTGAGGAACGAGGCCCTCCTGTGGGAGATGGAGGACAGCAGGTCTCATCGTCCCAGGGTCATAAAGAGCAACCAAGTTACATCAGAGGTTCCAGAAACCCAGTGCTCTATTATTAAAACAAACAATGACCAAGGTACTGCATTAAATGATGTTCGGAGAGCAGTAGCCCATCAGGAAAAACAGCTAGCAGAGTTAGGCAAAACACTTGCTGATCTAGCCTTTGCTGTAGGTGAACTGAGTAAGCGCAGCACTCAACAGACATTCCTAGAGCCCAAGCCACGACCTAGACCCCAGCCAAAGTTCACACCAGATGGTCAGCCTATCTGTTTCAAGTGTAGAGGCATAGGTCACATTGCAAGAAAATGCTCACAGGCCAGAGGGGGTCAAGGGGACGCAACACCTAGTTCTTATGTAGTGCAGGAAAACTCGCACCCTCAGTTGTCATGAGCCACACAACTCGAGGGGAGGAAGCTGGCTCACCAAAAGAGACTCCAGACAGAAGCAGGATCTTAGAGTGTGCAGTCGGAGAATGTAAAACTGTTGAGGTGAAACTACGAGGTGTTACAGTGTCCTGCTTACTTGACACTGGTAGCCAGGTCAGTACAATTTCTGAGAGTTTTTTCAGGGAACACCTGTCAGTGAAAGGCGAAGACATTCACCCGGCATTTGAGTGGTTAAAGATCACTGCAGCTAATGGATTAGACATACCCTATATGGGCTATGTGGAGCTTGATGTAGAAGCCATGGGTCTGACTATCCCAGAGCGAGGTTTTCTGATAGTTAAAGATTCTGAACACTCTTCCTCTGTTCCAGGTCTAATAGGGATGAACATTGTCAAAAAATGCAGAGAGCTAGTACACACTGAGTTTGACACCACACTGCAGGAGAGGTTTGACTCAAACTGGAGAGAGGCTTTTAATCATCTTCATGCAGTACATGCAACAGACAGACTCTCTTTCGCTAGGGTAGCTGGTAAGGATGTAGTCCATATACCTGCTTCATCTGCTGCTACAGTTATGGCTAGGGGACTCAGGACCGTGAGTGAGGATGGTTCTTTTTTGTTGCTGGAGTCTGTGGGTGTCCCCGTTCCTGGAGGTTTGATTGTTGTGCCTACTTTGGTTTCATCGGGCAATCACATTTTTCCAGTCCGAGTCATGAACATGTCTGATGACGATATCTGGCTAGGGCCACGGACTAGGCTAGGGGTTTTGACTCAGGTAGACTGTGTGAAAAGTGATGAGCTTTGTGAGGTACAGTTCCAGAGAATCTCAGCAGACACTGAACAAGTGAGTATCGGTGAACACCCCGAAACACCGACAGATGTGCAGGAAATTCTCGGCAAGCTCAATTTTTGTGGTAGCCCAGAACAGCAAGCACAGCTGACTTTGTTACTGGAGAAGTACTCTTTTGTGTTTGCAACAGAAGATGAAGATCTAGGCCACACTGACAAAGTACAACATGAGATCCATCTGACAGATGACATACCTGTAACACAGCCATACAGACGAATCCCACCCACACAGTACAGTGAAGTCAGGGAACATATTGGCAAGCTGCTTAAAAAAGGGGTCATTCAAGAAAGCTCTAGTGCTTATGCTTCGCCCATAGTACTAGTGAGAAAGGCAGATGGTAGTCTGAGGCTATGTGTCGATTACAGGAAACTCAACTCAAAGACAAGACGTGATGCATTCCCGCTCCCGAGAATTGATGAGAGTTTTGATGCGCTGAGAGGGGCAAGTTCTTTTCGACCATAGATCTGGCGAGCGGATACCACCAGGTAGCTATGCATGAGAGAGATCGGACTAAGACTGCATTTACTACACCGTTTGGTCTGTATGAGTACGTGAGAATGCCTTTTGGTGTTTGTAACGGTCCAGCTACATTTCAGAGACTTATGCAAGTTACTATGAATGATCTCATTTTTCAGATACTCCTGGTCTACCTAGATGACATCTTGGTTTTTTCAGAGACATTTGAGCAGCATTTGGAGAGACTTGAGACTGTGTTTAAGAGACTGGCAGAGACGGGCCTTAAGGTGAAGTTGCAGAAGTGTGCTTTTCTACAACAGTCAGTAAAGTTTTTGGGTCATCAGGTGTCAGCAGAAGGTATAGGAACTGACCCCTCCAAGGTCTCTGCTATTAAGAACTGGAAGGTCCCAACCACTGCCAAAGAGCTGCAGTCGTTCTTGGGTTTCTGTAGTTACTACAGGAGATTCATTCGAGGCTTCTCACAGATTGCCGGGCCACTGCATGACCTAGTCAACAAATGTTCAGGTGTGAAAAAAACAGGGAAAGTAGGTCACCAGTTTTGTAATATGTGGACACCAGAGTGTGACTCTTCCTTTGAGCAGTTAAAGGAAAAACTTACCTCTGCTCCCATTTTGGGTTTTGCCGACTTCACACAACCATTTGTAGTTGAGACAGATGCTAGTCAGCATGGATTAGGCGCTGTATTGTGTCAACAGCAAGGTGACACCAGACGTGTCCTAGCATATGCTAGCCGCAGGCTACGCCAGGCTGAGAAGAACGACCGAAATTATAGTAGCATGAAGTTGGAGTTACTTGCCTTAAAATGGGCAGTTGCTGAAAAATGCAGGGGTTACTTGCTTGGTTCAAAGTTTGTTGTCCTGACTGATAACAATCCCCTCTGCCACCTCAAGACAGCCAAGTTAGGTGCTATAGAGCAGAGGTGGGTAGCGCAACTGTCTGTTTTTGATTTCGAGGTTAAGTACCGTCCTGGTTGCAGTAATGCCGCCGCAGATGCTCTCTCTAGGCAGGAGTTTGCAGGGGAGCCTGAAACAGACCCTGACTCGGATTTTAACGACTGTATCACTGTGTGTAACCTGATTGAGCGAGGAACAGTTCTGGATCCTGGTCTTGTCTTTAGAGGTCTGGAGTGTTACAAAGTGAGACAGATCCGTGCTGGGGAGTCGAGGTCTGGTGAGACAGGTACTAAAAAGGGCAACACCCCCACACTGCCAGGTTATACCAGAGAGGAGCTGGTAGGTTTTCAGGCCGGTGACCCCACCCTAAAAGAGTTTAGGGCATTTTGGGATCGGGGGAGGAGGCCATGTCCCAGAGAGAGAGCAGCCCTGTCTAGTCAAGTGAAAAGATTGTTGAAACAATGGAGATGCATACAACAACGAGAAGGGTTGTTGTACAGGGTTATCACAGACCCACGTCATGGAGAAGTGTGGCAGTTACTCGTGCCTAGTTGTTTGAGGGACCAAGTTCTAGAAAATGTACATAACAACATGGGACATCAGGGCATAGAGCGCACTGTAAACTTGCTAAGAGGGAGGTGTTTTTGGGTAGGGCTATGCGAGGATATTGAAAGCTGGGTTAAAAACTGCGAGCGGTGCATTTTGACCAAGATGCCTCAGCCAAAAATCCATGCTCCAGTTCAGGCATTCCTGGCCTCCCGACCTCTAGAAGTGGTGGCTGTTGATTTTACAGTGTTGGAGGCAGCTTCAGATGGCCGTGAAAATGTCCTTGTTGTGACCGATGTGTTTACAAAGTTCACACAAGCGTATGCTACCAAAGACCAGAAGGCTGACACTACAGCTAAAGTTTTGCTCAGGGAGTGGTTCATGAAATATGGGGTCCCAGAGAGACTGCACTCAGACCAAGGTCGAAATTTCGAGAGTGAAATTATAGCAGAGCTGTGCAAACTCTATGGGGTTAAAAAGACACGGACAACTCCCTACAGGCCACAGGGAAACGGTCAGTGTGAAAGATACAATCGCACACTCCATGACTTGTTAAGGACACTCCCACCAGAGAAAAAAAAGCGTTGGCCAGAGCATCTGTCTGAAGTAGTATATGCCTATAATGTCACTCCTCATTCCACCACAGGGTACTCGCCTTATTATTTGCTTTTCGGGGTACAGCCACATCTCCCAGTAGATGCTTTATTAGGGCGTGAGTGTGTGTCAGACAGGAAACAGGATTGGTTGTCTGTTCATCAGGAGAGACTCCGACAGGCACACGAGAGAGCCAGAGAGTACTCAGAGCAGAAGGCAGCTGAGAGGATCTCACTGCAAAATGAGAAGGTGTATTGTCCTCCTGTGGACATTGGTCAGTTGGTTTTCCTACGTCACAGACCCCCAGGTAGACATAAGATTCAGGACACATGGACCTCAACAGTCTACAAGGTAGTTGACATCCAGGGTACCACACACACTGTTGAACCTTTTGAGGGAGGTCCCATTAAAAGAGTTCATAGGTCAGAGTTGCGACCTTGTGCAAAACCAGTTCCCAAACCAAGAACTAGAACTAGGTTACAGACCACTACACAGCCTGTAGCTGAGGATGAGCCTGAGTCACCTGAGGCTGATTTTGTTATTGTTGAGGAAGTCATCCCTCGCCGGCTTGTGCAAGTACCTAACCTGCCTCTTGCAGCAGAAAGTGTTAGTTTACATGTGACAGCACCCACAGATGAGAGTGACGGTGAAGGACCTGAGGAAGGTTATTCAGATATGAGAAATTGTGGCACAGAAACAGAATGTGTTAATGATGTGCATCCAGACGTTAGCGACAGTGACTTGCCCATTATTGAAAACAGGGACAGGCCCGCACTAACAGATGATGCTGGTGGAGCAGGACGTAGAACCTATGCACCTAAACCTGCCATTAGGAAAAGCAAGCGGGAAATGGCTGGATCTCATTCAAACCCATTTCATCTGCCAAAGTCAGCCTGTAATGCAGTCTCAGTCAGCACAGACATGGTCTCTAAGGTTTTGACAAGCCTGGGTGCTGCTCTCTTTGAAAAGGCCTTGCAGGGAGTATTTGAGTCAGTTCATGTTTCGTAGTCACCGAGGACGTTGACTATATTTGCAGGGGAGTATGTAGCCGGGTGATAAATCTGTTAAATATGTTAAATGATTTTCCACTTAAATTTAGTATAGTTTAACTGTTAATATATGTAATTGTTACACTGTCAAGCCATGTAAAATGTCATTTGATGTATTTAAATTGTGAAGCAGATTGTGAGTGTATTTTTATAGTTTTGGTTGTCATTGCATGTTTTGACCAGTAAGTGGCAGTGTTGCGGACTTTTATTGTAACTCCGTGCAAGTCATCCAAGTGCATCTTGGGTACTCTTTCTGCAAGTTATCCAAGTGCATCTTGGGTATTCTTTCTTTCTTTCTTGTGTGGAGCACCTGAAGATTGCGGTGTGACGGTGCTCTGACTCCGCAGTAAGTAAGGGTAAATATCTTGTGAAATATACCTGTAACATTATTCCAAACAATATTGTATGTCGGTAATTTGACAAGATGGTTTGATTTAGACGCTACTGGAGTTGATGTTCGGTGATTTTGGGCGCGAGCCGTCGACCACTGTTCGCCATTGCAGGCATGACAAGGTAATGTTGGCGTGCATAAAGCCACACCATGCCATTGTATTTGGGCAGTAAGGGAAATGTAAAGGTTTTATATGCATTTTAATTCTGTTTAAAGGTAACTGACAGAGTGAGAAGTTGCGCGATCTTCAGGAAGTTCCACTTGTCTTTGTTAAACCCTGTTTAACATACATAGTCCACTGCCGTATTTTGCACCGTATGTTGTATGTTGTATTTATTTTCCTTTTAAAATCTTTTCTGTTAAACTTGCCACATCTGTGAACATTTATGAGCTGTTTGCTCGAAAGACACAGGAATTTATGCAATCAGTAAAACGATCTGCATTCGAAGGTTCAAACAATAAAATTAAAGCTACAAGAACCCCGGAAGTAATTGTGTCCTGTGTGGCATCTAATTCCACGGGCTACACTTGCAAAGTTTCCCCGTGGAAGTATCCTGCCGTGTTCCCGTTTGGATTACCCGCGAGTCTTTTTCCCCTTGGACTTTCCGTTTTTTTTCCTTGTCGCTCATTGCCTTCCTATGTCTGACTATTTGTACGCGTAAGGAATAAAGTACGCCAGTTTTCGGCTATCCCCATCTCTGTCTGGTGTCGTGCGCTTGGGGTCTTCCACAAACCCTAACAGAATCTTTCAAGTTATCATGAACAAATGTTATTATGCTGGTCATTAATGTATAAACACAACTTTTCCCCGCAGAAAATTTCATATGACGATATAAGATATAAGAATAAAACTGTATTTAATAGAAGATGGTTTGACAGAGATATACTATTAGTTAGCCAGTTATTTAACTCTGCAGGCCATCTACTCACTCATGATGAATTCATGCGTTTGTATGACTTTCCTGTTACTCCAAGAGACTATGCAATTGTATTTGATGCAATTCCCACGGGTATCAAAATGCTGTTATCATCTCCACCCAAAGGCAAAGATTGTGTAATTCCTTCATTAGACTCTATTAATATTTTCATCGATGCTGAATGTCCTTTATTGAGTGTAAAAGCTACCAACTTGTGTATAAGAAATGTTATTCTCAGGGAAACTGTTAACCCTACTACTGCCCCTGCTGTCTTTTTCTGGAACAACATGTTTGACAATATTCAATGGAAATGGTCATGGTTATTGCCAAAGAAATATTTGTTAACTAACAAAGTTAAGGAAGTGTCTTTTAAGATAATAGACCGTTGTTACCATGTTAAAATGTACTTTTCCAGATATAAGACTGACATTGATCCAAGCTGTAGTTTTTGTAGTAATGTTGAAGAATCTTTAATTCATCTTTTTTGGGAATGCACTTCTAGCAATATTTTCTGGACTGATGTAAACAATTGGGTACACAGGAAAATTACTACCATTGATATTAAAAAAGAGCATGTTCTATTTGGAGTAACTAAGAATGATGTTAAGGATACCACTATTCATTATAAACCTGATTCTTCTTCTTTGCAAACCCCATATTCACACCAGCAAATTTTTAGCCCAAAAACCTAACTTTTTTGTTTTCAGAGCCACATTCCTTCAATATATAGAAACAATTAAATTCAGTAAACATTATAAAGCCATGAAGACCTACACAATTTATGAAAATGTATTTTTGCCTTCATAACTGCTGAGATGAGACCCCGAGCCATTGTATATTTCTTTTTTTTCCCTTCTTTCCCTTTATGTGTATGCTTTGTCCTATATATCCTGATGTTCATCCAATAACTGTGTATTGTATAATTGAATTATTGTGTGAAAGGAACAGTACTGTATGAATGTTTTAATATATTGTGATAAATTTGTACTGTTCACTTTGTGCAATAAAAAAACAACAAAAAAACGCATGCACGAGTGGTGTTCTTTGTTCCTGAATAGAGTTCATAAAAAGGACTACCCGCCAGTCTGCTCATCAGTATAAACCACAACACACCGTAACACACACGCTGTCACACCACAACACCTGAAGCCCTTATCACGAGCAGGACTATGATTAGCAATTCGATAAACACAAAACTAGATCTACGCAAAGACACGATCTCAAAAGTATCGACGACGCTCGGGCGTCTGGGTAGCGTGGCGGTCTATTCCGTTGCCTACCAACACGGGGATCGCCGGTTCAAATCCCCGCGTTGCCTCCGCCTTAGTCGGGCGTCCCTAGCAAAATTGCTGTGGCCCACACCCTACACTTCATCCGGTCCACACACCGCGTGGAATGCTGGCACTTGGGCGCTCCGCTCCTGTTTGCCAGATCTGGGCCATAGTAATGCTGCGTTTGCCAAATGTGGCCATATTTGTTTTGCGATATTTGGGTCATATTCACCATTTACCACACGGGCCACTTCAGGGTCACATCCAGATTACATGTTGCCGTGAGCACCGCATCTTTGCCAAAAAAAGGCCCACAGCTGATTTGGCATATTTGGGCCATATTTGCTATTATACATATTATACATGCCGCTTCAGGCTCACGTCCATTTTGTCAGGGGCCAGAAGGCCATCAGTGCCGCATCATGCCTGAAGTGGCCCACATCCGGATGCTATTTGGGTACAGACACAATTGGCCGTGTCTGCAGGTGGGAAGCCGGATGTGGGTATGTGTCCTGGTCGCTGCATTAGCGCCTCCTCTGGTCGGTCGTGGCGCTTGTTCGGGGGGGGGGGCGGGGGGGGGATTAGCGTGATCCTCTCACGCACTACGTCCCCCTGGTGAAACTCCTCACTGTCAGGTGAAAAGAAGCGGTTGGTGACTCCACATGTATTGGAGGAGGCATGTGGTAGTCTGGAGCCCTCCCCAGATCGGCAGAGGGTGTGGATCAGCAACCGGGACGGCTTGGAAGAGTGGGGTAATTGGCCGGATACAGTCGGGGGGGAAAGGGGAAAAAATCCAAAAACAAACCAAAAAAAAAAAGTATCGAGGACGCTTACATTCCTTCACGGCAGCATTTCCAGTGTTGCTCATTTGGCCACGAAAGGCTTTTGTAAAAACACAAGATAATGATGCAACACTTTCCTCTGATATTTCGCCACTTTCCATATGTGCATCGATACACCACCTGCACAACCCAATGAAAAAAAATCTTCGCCTGAGCTTCATGCTGTTGCCCATAAAACACACAACACATTCACAACCTCTGGCCTGCTTCACCGTCACGTTAGCATTCATGTCTTGCAGCCAGATGATGTCTAGATGTGATGTAGCAGGATTATACTTACGCCTGGCGTTGATATGCATTTTTCATTGTCCACATTTGGGATTTGGTTGCGCTTTCCGGTACAAAATCCGGATAATCATTACGCCCTCACAATTTTAACATCTTTAAAGAAAAGCGGTGTGCACGAGGCAGGTTTTGGTTTGCAGTGATAAGCGTTGGTCAAGAGCTGTCGGTGTGTAACCCCCTATCATATTACAATAGTTCATTTACATGTATGGGTACTTGTGCCTAATTCGGTACTGTCACTTTAAGAGACCGCGATCCTACGTCAGGCTTGTGGGCGGTACTCTTCTGCGTTACATTCTATGCGAGCTGGCAGGTCACCAGTCGTTACCGTGATTGCAAGCCTGAACATTTTTATTTCTTATATTAGGTAAGCATGTGTAAACCTATCAGTACCATGTGTAACATATGTTGTGTTGAATATCTTAAGTACCCTGAAAAGTTTAAATGTCGTGGTTCATAAATATATTTGCAACGCTGACGTGACTGGCCTATGGTTGCTAGCCTTCACCACGCTATGTGTAGCTAGCTAGCGTTAGCCACAACATGTGAATGTAAGTCTTTGCTATACTGTGGTTTTAATGTCTTCTAGAGGTTGATGTATTTCGGAAATGTTTACAAATGTTCATATTAGGTTTGTTTTGTTTTGTTCTGTGAGTAGAAATTATTGTAGGTGGTAATTTTCTTAATGTTAATTTCAATCGTAGTGTGTATTTTGCAGTAGCAGTTAAACCGGTACTCTTCTGCATTGCGTTCTATGCAGCTGGCAGATCACCAGTCGTTACCATGGTTACAAGCCGGAACATTTGTATTTCTTATATTAGCGAACTGGTGTTTGGACACGGCCCACAACCTGGCCATTAAGGTTGCGTCTTCCCGCTATTCCACTTTGGGACCGGATGTGGTCAGCAGATTCATCCGTCCTAAATCGTCCATCACTGACTGCGTAGCGCCTCCTGTTGACGAACTCGATTAACTGTGAGCCAGGAAACACTTCACGGATTTATTCAAGTAAGACTGTTCCAGTAGCCGTTCACTTCCTGAATTTATTCAAGTAAAACTTCCAGGTTAAGGGCCCCAACGAGATATCTCCTTTTGTTTATTGTTTTGTTTATTTGGGTGTTGTGCACAACAGAGGTATTGCAGCGCTGCAACTTATCAGTGTATAATTCATACTTGTATTTTGCATATATATGTTCCGGGTAATGTGAAAAAACGGTTAATGTGCAAACTACCCGGTTAATGTGCAGATTACCCAACGGGGCGGTTAATGTGCACATTACCCGCCAGAACGGGTTATCTACACATTGCACACTACCCGCTTAGGCGGTTAATGTGGATAGAACTGTGCTTTACTTGCACAGCAGCGAGTCTAGTCTACATGGACAATCTTTGCTCCCTCCCATATTCTGGGTTAGATTAGGATATGATGGATGAAATATGTAGGCTACTAGTAGGATATTAGCCAGGTGAGGGAGGGGATCGGGCACATTTTTGTCTTTTTTGGTGGTTGTGTAAAGTGAGGGAGGGGATCGGGCACATTTTTGTCTTTTTTGGTGGTTGTGTAAAAGTGCATCTGAAAGGTATGGCCTGTTCATTCATTTTTCTTGCCTGGTTGGCAGAAAGGAATTGCATTTTGACATATGTTTTCGCTGCTTCTGCTCCTACATACTGGGTTTATAAAACGAATTTCCTTCTGTTTTCATATCATCTAGTCTTAGTATTTTCCCCCGCCAGTACCCCTCTTCCATAAAGTGTTATTTACCAGTCTGTCCACGGAGGGATTGCCATTTGGGATTGGTTGAATGACGCATGTCTCCAGTGATAGTAGGCTATAGCAGCCTGATGGGAGATGGCCGAGACTGATATTTCTTTTCACCCTTGTCAAATGTGTAGGCTATTCATTTATATCAGGGATCAGACAGAGAGCGAGGAGGAGGAGGCCTCATGTTTGTGTTCTTTGATGCTAATAGCCTCGTTATACAAGTGGGGAAACGTTGATCTAAAGACAGAATGATATCGCCAATGTCTGTTCTTTCATTTACCACAACTTGTTTTTCCTCAGATGGCCTCACTTAATGAGTCATTAGGCTAAAGGCCTATTGCTGATTTAAATATCAACATATCCTAAAAAGATGAGTTGCAGGTTCGTTCCATCCACATTAACCATCCAAGCGGGTGGTGTGCAGACTACCCGGGTAGTGTGGATAATGTGGTTCGTTCTATCCACATTAACCGCCCAAGCGGGTAGTGTGCAAACCATCATATGAATATTGGTACATACTGTTATTCCCTATCTACATCTGTCTAAAGTATAATTCCATGCAACTCAACTTACCTTGTGCCTCATCCAGATTATTCACACACAGTCAACTCATACTATACCTGACCTTGAGGTAAAATTCTATCCTTATTAAAGAAGGGTTACAGGTGCACCATAGGGAGCTGCATAGGAGGGCAGTTTTATGCAGCCGTTCTCATCTCCCTTCTCAATGCCACCACTGCCCGGAGGACTATTTGGATGTGGGTATATGTCGATTTCTTCTTGACTGATAATAGTGTTGTAGTGTACTGTTATGGACGGGGTAGTGCAGTAACAGTCTTGGGCTTGTCATAATTGAAGGACAGTCGCTGTATCGCACTGAGGGAGGAGATAGATGGGGAGGAAGGAGAGGGAAAGGGAGGTGATAGGAGTTAAGGTGGTTGGGGCAAAGGGTGGAGGTTGAAGATGGAAGAAAGCGCAAGGCGCAAAAGATGATGAAGGAGACTACAGCAGTAGAGCAAAGCAAGGCGGTTAAACAAACCTGTGTATAATGAGGAACTGGGAGGAATGATAAAAGCTGATGGAGGTGGTAATGCAATGCTTTAGTCAGCTCATTCATTTCTCTGTGTTCTCCCTGGCAGTGTTGTTCAGCCACACGGCCACATGCCTCTCAATCTCCTAAAATAGAAAGAGGTGGAAAAATGCAATATATTTAAGTTAAAAAAATTGTGGGTTTTTTTGTACGGTGAAGCATCCAAAACAAAATAAAAAATAACAAACTCCATCCATTATCCAAGCCGCCTATCCTGCTCTCAGGGATGCTGGAGCCTATCCCAGCAGTCATTGGGCGGCAGGCGGGGAGACACCCTGGACAAACCGCCAGGCCATCACATGGCCGAGACACACACACACACACACACACACACACACACACACACACACACACACACACACACACACACACACACACACACAGGGCAATTTAGTACGACCGACTCATCTGACCTCCATGTCTTTGGACTGTGGGAGGAACCCGGATCCCCCGGAGGAAACCCACGCAGACACGGGGAGAACATGCAAACTCCACACAGAGGACGACCCGGGAGGACCCCAAAGGTTGGACTACCCTGGGGCTCGAACCCAGGACCTTTCTGCTGAGAGGCGACGGCGCTAACGACTGCGCCACCGTGCCACCAAAAACAAACTCGTCCATCTGTTTTAGAGTTGCAGCATATTACCCAATTTCCCTTCAGGGATTAATAAAGTATTCGTATTCTGTTTCTGATATCCTTGATGGCATACCGCATGCAGTGTTATGGTAAAACTTCAAAAGAGTTGCAGTTTCTCCACATCCACTTCAACACACATAAAATATGGTGGTGAGTGACACATCAGGGGCGAAAATCTGGTATCAACTTTGGAGGGCACAGTTACATGAAATTTTCTCAATCGCAGTTCCTGAGGGGGACACCAAAGGTAGTGCTGTAACACACAGCCTACGTTGTAATATGTGAGGAACCATAATTGCATTGCTAGTTTCTCTCAAATTCAAACAGCCACAAACACTGGTTGATGCTACTGTAACTTAGCTAAGTTAGCTAGCAAACGTCAGTTAACTACTAGCTAACATAAAGAGTGACCTGTAATTCAATGCAGCGAAAATGAAGACTGGTCACGACTATCAATGTGTTTTATTGTACTGAATGGTAGAAGTAAAGAAATGTCTAACATATTTGTTTGAACTACTTACTGGACTGGAGGTTAATGTTAGTCACCAAAGAAAGTGTAGTAACTTGTGTAATAAACCAGATCCACTTACCTGCATGTCCACTAGGTGGCAGTAGCAGTAAATTGGTTTACCTATTACTACCTAAACCTTCCCCGGATGTAGTTCTGTTGCATAATGAATGCCTGCCGAGATGGCTGTTCGGTGTTGTGCTCCTGACGTTTTCATCAATATACAAGTAAACAAATCCTGTGTGTGTGCTTGTTTCGTGTAGTCAAGATACTATATATTTGGTGACGAGGTTCGAGCCGGACACTGCTGCTTGTACGAGAGGAGCGTGTGGGTGAGGAACTTTTTTTTTTCCTGGAAGAACGAGGGGGGAGGAAGAAACAAAAGTTAACTTTACTGAAAATGGCCGGGACAATAGGAGCTCTGGGAGCGTTTGATCAAAATGTTCAAACTTGGGAAGAATACTGTGAGGTTGTGCAACATTTCATTATCGCAAACGGAATACAGGATGCAGCCAAACAGAAGTCAGTTCTCGTAAGTGTTGTCGATGCACAAACTTATCGTCTGATGCGCAGTTTACTAAGCCCTGACAAGCCAGGAGAACGCACTTTCCAAGAGTTAGTGATGTTGCTGAAAGACCACTTGAACCCAAAACCCAGCGAAACTGCGCATGAGAAAGCCCAACGAGTCTGTTGCTGGGTATGTGGCAGAGCTACGGAGATAAGCTCAAGACTGCAATTATGGACAAACGCTTTTACAAATGCTCCGTGATCGGCTCGTATGCGGAGTAAACAGCGAACGCATTCAGAGGAGGTTACTGTCGGAAACCGATCCCACATTTGAGGACGCACTTAAGGCAGCAGTAGCCATGGAGTCCTCCGACAAACATGCTCAAGATTTGCAAGGGAAAGCGGCATGCAGTAGAATAGGGGAACGCAGTAGTGAGCTGCTGGCATCGCAAAGGAGAACTGAGAACTGCGCAGAGGGGGAAATGAAAGACTGTTACCGTTGCAAAGGCAAACATGCACCGTCGGATTGCCGATTTAAACAAGAAAAATGCCATTCGTGTGGAATGATAGGCCACATTGCGCGGGCGTTTAGAAACAAGAAAAAGCGCAGTGAAGCTAAAACGAACAGAGCTCAAAGGCACCGTAGTAATGCGCAGGGCAGAGGCCACATCAGCCGCTCAAATCATGTCACAGTTGATTCAGACGAATCAGTGGGCTCGGAACAGGCGTTTTCAATGTACAGCGTACAAAGTAGCCACGCAAAAGTGAAACCCTTTACAGTGGACATGCAAATCAATGGGAAAATGGTGCTATTTGAGCTGGACACTGGATGTAGCATCACTTTGATGAATGAGTCAAAATTTAAGGTGCAGTGGACAAAAGCAAAAAAGCCTGCTTTAAAGCCCTCAGCAGTTAAATTAAAGACTTACACAGGGGAAAGCGTAAAGGCGTTCGGGGTCGCAGAGGTAAATGTCCAATACCAGAACCAACAGAAAATCTTACCTCTCTATGTAGTGGGTAGTACTGGTCCAAGTCTGCTGGGTAGATGTTGGCTAGAGCAATTAAACCTTAGTTGGGCTGAAATTAAGCATATGAAAGTAGAAGAGCTGACATTGCATCAGGTGCTTGCAAAGCACGAGGATGTTTTTAAAGATGAGCTTGGGACCTTAAAGCGGGTTCAGGCCACAATCCATTTGCCCCTGACGCCACGCCCAGATTCTTCCGCCCACGATCTGTTCCATTTGCAATGCGCCCCAAAGTAAAAGCAGAGATCAACAGACTGTTAAAAGAGCAGATCATTACGCCAATGAAACACTTGCAGTGGGCGTGGTTCTGTGATTTAAATTTTGAAACCGGATGGTTCAACTAGACCTGTGGAGACTACAAACTAACTGTCAATCGTGTCTCTCCGCTAGAGCAGTATCCTATTCCGAGAATTGAAGATTTGTTTGCGGCCTTGTCGGGGGGGGGGGGGGAGCAATTTGACGAGTCTAAAAAGTACCTCACGGTGAATACTCACAAAGGCCTTTTTTTACTTACTTTTTACCTACCCTTTGGGGTATTGTCGGCGCCAGCCGTGTTTCAGAGAGCAATGGAGGGTCTTCTACAGTGTATACCCATGCCCGCAGTATACTTAGACGACATTCTCGTCACCGGGGCTAGCAAGGAAGAACATCTGCGAAACCTTGATGAAGTGCTTAGTAGGCTGGAGGAGGCTGGGTTATGGCTAAAACGAAGCAAGTGCCAACTGCTGGAAAATGAGGTGTACTATCTGGGACATAAAGTAGACGTGCAGGGTTTGCATCCCATGGAGTCGAAGGTTAAAGCCATTGTGGAAGCTCCGTCCCCGTCCAGTGTCACAGAGCTCAAGGCATATCTTGGTTTACTAAACTACTATAACCGTTTCCTTCCCAACCTCTCCACGCTGCTTGTGCCGATGCACCAGCTCCTCTGGAAAGATGAAAAATGAGCATGGACTACAAAGCAGGATGAAGCTTTCCAAAAGTCAAAAGAGCTTCTCCAATCAGCAAAAGTGCTAGTCCATTACTCTGCAGACAGAGAATTGATCCTAGCATGCGATGCCTCATCGTATGGGGTAGGAGCGGTGCTTTCGCACAAGATGCCCAATGGCACAGAAAACCACTGGGGTTTATGTCAAGGACACTCACTCCTTCTGAGAAAAGGTACTCTCAGCTAGATAAAGAGGGCCTGGTCGTGATCTTTGGAATACAGAGATTTCATAAATATCTCTGTGATCGTAGATTCACGATCGCCACTGATCATAAGCCCTTACTAACCTTATTCCATGAGATGAAGCCTGTCCACCAGATGGTTTCCCCAAGAATTCAGAGATGGGCAATTCTACTTCGAGCATACGAGTATCAGATAATCTACAAGCCGGGCAAGTATCATAGTAATGCCGATGCTCTCAGTAGACTCCCGATTCCAGAGCTGGTTGAGGATGACGGTCTACAGGATCAAGTGCTGATGATGGATCATATGGGCGATCTACCGGTGAACATGTTACAAGCCAGGAAGTGGACGGCGAGGTATGCTACACTGTCCCTGGTGCACAGCTATGTCTTGAATGGCTGGCCAGAGGTAAAGGATGCTCAACTCATGCCATATCACACCCGCCATCTGGAGTTAAGTACGCGAGATGGCTGTGTCCTGTGGGGAGCCAGAACAGTGATTCCTCCGCAGGGGCGGTCTGTTCTCTTGAAGATGCTCTATCAGTCACATCCAGGCATGTCTTGTATGAAAGGTTTAGCAAGGTCTTACATGTGGTGGTCGCGGATGGACGAGGATATCGAAAAGGAGGTCAGCATATGCGTGGAATGCCAACAAAACAGAAAATCGCCACCTAATGCACCACTGCACCCCTGGGAATGGCCTGAGCTGCCATGGTCTCACATTCATGTGGGCTACGCAGGGCCGTTCTTGGGCAAGATGTTCTTGGTGATAATCGATGCACATTTGAAGGGGCTAGAGGTTTATCCGCCGAATGCCTCTACAACACATGCAACAATTGAAAAGCTACAGCAGTGCTTCACAGTCCATGGATTGCCACAGATGTTGGTGTCTGACAATGGCAGTTGCTTCCCATGTGCCGAATTCAGCCATTTTATGTCACAGAACAGGATTCAGCAGTGCCGTCCCACCCCTCCTCTAACGGTTTAGCGGAGCGGGCAGTGCAGACCTTTACAGAGGGGATGAAAAAGATGAGAGGAGATAGCATCAAGGCCAGAGTTTCCAGGTTCTTGTTCATCTACCGCGTCACCCCTCAGGTGACGACAGGGTTGCCACCTGCAGAAATGTTGATGTCCAGACGACTGAGATATGCGTTTGACCTACTGAAACCTGACCTAAAGTTGAAAATTCAACAGAAACTGTTAGGGTTTGTGGAAGACCCCAAGTGCACGACACCAGACAGAGATGGGGTTAGCCGAAAACTGGCGTACTTTATTCCTTACGCGTACAAATAGTCAGACATAGGAAGGCAATGAGCGATAAGGAAAAAAACGGAAAGTCCAAGGGGAAAAAGGGTCGCGGGTAATCCAAACGGGAACACGGCAGGATACTTCCACGGGGAAACTTTGCAAGGGAAAAACATGAACCAAGGGCTGGGATGAGTTCGTAGAGAAAAGGACCGTGAGAGGAGAGTGGCCGCTACTGCGGGTGCGGGGAGGTTACAACACGAACTGACAACGGGCACGTGGGAGGCCACCAAACTTAAGCCCAGCCCTGATGACTAAGCCCGGCCCTGACGAGCCAATTGGCTGCCGGCGCGGGGTGGACGGGCCACGGCGCAGGGTGAGCGAGCCATAACAGAAACAGCTGAAACAGAAAGAACATCATGACAAAACGGCCAAGCTGAGAAGACTTGCACCTGGGGATGCCGTATACACAAGGAATTACGGCTTAGGACCAAAATGGATTCCAGCTGCAGTGGAGTCATCTTCTGGTGCTGTTTCCTATACAGTGATTCTTGGCAGTGGACAGAGCATGAGGAGACACGTTGACCAGGTGCGAGCACGTCACCTGGAGTCCTGCCAATCTCCAGACCAACCTATGGACCCTCTAGAGGAGCTGGAACACAGTTCAGAAGTAGCTCCTGCGAGACTACCAGAGAACCCGGAGGTTGAACAGAGGCCTGCGGTTGAACCTCGGGGGCCAAAGAGGGTGATGCCTGAAAGAGTGGTCTTACCTGTCACAGCACCGCCACAGGAGGTTTGTCACTCCACTCGGCAGAAGCGTTTCCCAACTTATCTGAAAGACTATGATAGGTAGTGGTGAGATCATGTTCCAGGAAAGGCAAGAATGTGCCTTGATCTCACAGGAGTCAGGTAGTCCACCCTGAATTTCATAGGTAGCATTGAAAACATGTTAGGAAAAAACCCAAAAACAATTGTTTCCTCCACAGTGACTGTTAAATGTTGACTAGAATGAGTCATGTTGAATCACATTACACTAGTTGGAGGTCACGTTTGGCACATGCCTACTTTGTTTCATCGTTATTAGTATTGTTGATCCCTGTGGAGAAGCTTTTTGTTAGCCTAACGGTATGGGAGTGTAGTAACTTGTGTAATAAACCAGACCCAATTACCTCTATGTCCACTAGGTGGCAGTAGCAGTAAATTGGTTTACCCATTAGTCTGTGAATGTTCTCATTATTCCAGGTCATGGTTATCCAAAGGAATTGAATCGAGTGCAACTGGACTTGGTATATATCCGTGAAGACGTTTCACTTCTCATCCAAGAGGCTTCATCAGTTCGTGCCTTTCTGACTAGACCAAGCTAGTCTGACTGGCTGGTGATGAAACTCAGATATTTATCCTCTTTGGAGTCGTTATCAGAGCTATTGATGTCCATGGCTCTTTTGTGTTCCGATGTTAAGCTACGCCCGTCGTTATCAGAGCTATTGATGTGCATGGCTCTTTGTGATCCAATGTTAAGCAGCGACGATCGTTGGGGGTGTTAGTTTCAACTTCGTTAGTGCTCCATTCAGTGGTCAAGAGTCGTTGGACCCGTTAGTGATCGACTGTTGTTCTTGGAGGCTAAGCTTGTTGAGTCTCCTGGGTAGAGATGAAAGGACGGCATTGTAAGTGGGAGATAGACGGTGTTGCAGACCTCCTCCTCTGTTGAGGGATGGTTTTTCCAGTTTCGCATAGATGGCTTCCTTCACCCCTCTTTCAAACCATCTTTCTTCCCTGTCCAAAATGTGTACGTTTCCATCCTCGAAGGAGTGTATCTTCTCCTTTAGGTGTAGATAAACTGCTGAGTCTTGTCCTGAGGAGTTTGGCCTTCTGTGTTGGGCCATCCATTTGTGTAGTGGTTGTTTGGTTTCTCCTATGTGTAGGTCAGTGCAATCCTCATTGCATTGTACAGCATACACCAGATTGCTTTTCCGGGTGTGTGGTACACGGTCTTTGGGATGAACCAGTCTTTGTCGGAGTGTGTTGCTGGTTTGAAGTATACCAGGATGCGATGTTTGTTAAAAATTCTCCTGAGTTTCTCGGAGACCCCAGAAACATACGGGATGACTATGTTATTCCTTCTGTTCCTTTTCTCCTCATCGCTCACCCGGTTGGTCTTTTTGGAACGTGTTGCAGTTTTCACAAAGGTCCAACTGGGGTAGCCGCAGGTTTTTAAAGCTCCCTTCAGGTGTTTGTGTTCTTCCCGTTGGGCCTGAGTGCTGCTGGGCACATTGTCAGTTCTGTGTTGCAGAGTTCTGATGACGCTCAGTTTGTGTTCCAGAGGGTGGTGTGAGTCGAAAAGTAGATATTGGTCTGTGTGTGTTGGTTTCGTGTAAACCCCAATGTGAATCCCAAAGAGGATAAATATCTGAGTTTCATCACCAGCCAGTCAGACTAGCTTGGTCTAGTCAGAAAGGCACGAACTGATGAAGCCTCTTGGATGAGACGCGAAACGTCTTCACGGATATATACCAAGTCCAGTTGCACTCGATTCAATTCCGTTGAGTTTACCCATTACTACCTAGAATCTTCCCCGGATTTAGTTCTGTTGTGTACTGAATGCCTGCTGAGATGGTTGTGCTATGTTGTGATCCCGAAGTTTTCATCCATATACAAGTAAACAAATCCTGTGTGTGTTCTTGTTTCATGTAGTCAAGGTACTACAGAAAGACTGTCAGATTTCCCACACGCACTGTCGTACTCGGGAGGGGGGGCAGTGGATCAAACCATTGTGATGTAAAGGGCGGGGGATCGCGATCTTTTGAATCTTAAATACGCACTATTAAGCGTCTATAATCAGCACCGGTGCTTTCCTTGTGTATTATTAATATTATTGAAATTACATAGTTATGTTTATAGTAATATATTGGGGGGGGATATATCATATTTTTCCCAGGATGGGGGGGTCGTGTCCCCTCCCTTCCCCCCCGGGATTTCCGCCTATGTGACACATACCCGCCGGGCCCTCTTGAGGGAGGGGCAGTCCGCAGCTTCCGGAGTCATCATATCGGCACAGTGGGCCATGTCCTTAATGATGATTGCATGGACCTCGTCCCCCTCCATGTTACCATTTTGAAGTACTGACAGCCCATGCAACGGCTCGATCCTCACTGCAATCCGGCGAGAGGCATTTGAGAGATGTCAGAAGACAGTGATACATGCCCCTTGATATAGATGACCGATCAGCATTGGTGGGCAAGACATGTTCTGATTTGCTTTGTTTTTAGGAGCTGTTTTTGTTCATGTAACGGGTCAGTTGATCAGTCGCTGCTCTCGTATTTCTTTCCTAATCGAGAAACAAGTGTTACTGTAGTCTTTCTAGTGGTATCTGTGATCATTGCAAGGTGACACATTGGATTTGGTGGCCGCAGACCAAATAGCTGCACTAAAGATGCTTGAATCTCATGCAAAACCTGATGTGGTACTCAGAAAGCTATTTTAGAATCAACAAGGAACGGGTATGAGCTGATGTTTTCTGTGCAACTCTGGAGCAAAACTTGGAGTTTAACATACCAGTAAGTCATTGGAAAAAGATTAATTAATTGTAATTTCTGCGGCACAAGGTGGCGCAGTGGTTAGTGCAGTCGCCTCACAACAAGAAGGTCCTGGGTTCGAGCCCAGGGTAGTCCAACCTTGGTGGGTTGTCCCGGTCATCCTCTGCGTGGAGTTTGCATGTTCTCCCCGTGTCTGTGTGGGTTTCCTCCGTGGGCTCCGGTTTCCTCCCACAGTCCAAAGACATGTAAGTCAGGTGAATTGGCCATACTAAATTGTCCCTAGATATGAATGTTTGTGTGTGTGTGTTTGTGTGTGTGTGTGTGTGTGTGTGTGTGTGTGTGTGTGTGTGTGTGTGTGTGTGTGTGTGTGTGTGTGTGTGTGTGTGTGTGTGTGTGTCGGCCCTGTGATGGCCTGGCGGCCTTTCCAGGGTGTCTCTCCGCCTGCCGCCCAATGACTGCTGGAATAGGCTCCACCATCCCCGCGACCCTGAGAACAGGATAAGTAGTTCAGCCAATGGATGGTCTGCGGCAAATCTGTCTGTATCCCTCACAACTGACAAAGAGCACGCCGGTGTGAATCCTGGGGTGGTCTGCTCCATAGTACTGGTTAATGAAGGCAATGCGTGCAGGCAGGGAGTTTATTGATATGTAAACAGTGTTGGGCAGAGCTTGATCTGGGCCTGCAAGTTCATCCTGGTAGAATCCTCACACATCTAAGCTACACACACAGACACAAGATTCAGAAAACAAGAAGGATGGGTCATTGTTTTTGTTTGTATATGTGTCTATTTCTTCCCAGTACATGTGTGTGCTTGTGTGCATCTCTTTGGAATGTCTTACAGATGCCAAATTCTGTGCAGGTCCGGTACAGCCACTGTCTCGCTCCATTTCTGGCTGACTTTGGGGATGTGTCCATCAGATCCTTCAGTGACTGCTCACGGGAAGTATCCAGACAAAGCTGCTCAAGTGTGGAACGGATGGTCTATAAAATAAGAAAATGGAAAGCACACACACACACACACACACACACACACACACGCGAGGGTTTCACAAATATGACCCAAGTTTGACCTCTAGTGGTGAACATAATGCATTACAAGAGGAAAAAAAAGTCAAAGGGATTTGGATAAGCGCGTCTTTTGTACTTGCACAAACTTGGCAAAGCGGTCATAAGCCTCCATCTCTTCTTTGTGCACTACACATTCATTAGTCATGATGTTGCATAGCTCGCTGATGGACATCACTCTCCATTGTTCATTGTATTGCACCAATCCCATGACAATGTCCGTCAAGTTCTCCAGCAGTTCAATCTAAATTAAAGGCACTATGTGTGAGTGCAGGTGTACAAAGACAACAAAAGACATGACAAGAGAGAAGTCGTAAAATTTGAAGAATTGAAAAAAAAATGTGCATTGTATTCGAAACTATTCCCTTGATTTGTACAGTTGCAGTGTCTGGGTATGGTCCGGACGTCCTAGTTAAGGTGCTAAGAGATTCTGGAGCGGCCACTAATTCTGAAAGGAGTGTTGGATTTACCACTGTCCACCGCCGCCACTGGGGTGTCGGTAGTGGTCAAGGAGGTTGGTGACCATTACGCTCCCGCTCCTAAGAACAGATTTGTTTGCAAAAAATGAGCTGGTTGTACAATTCATTAGACTTACTAAAACAACGGCGGCGTATTCGAGGACAACTTGAGATGCTTTATTAGGCTATTTGTCAGCTTAACATCTTGATGGGCTAGAATCAACTGCCCTACGTAACATTGGTATACTTGTTTCCTGCGCCCATACTCATGTAGACGTACTAATAAAATAGGCCACCCGGACAGCGCATTTACATGACATCTTCCTTCCTTTGAGTCATAGACACAGCAACCAAACAACACAAACAGGCAATCCAACAAAACTACAGCCACATTGAACAACAACATCAGCAGAGCAGATAAGTACTAATTTCTAAGTCCAAAGTAATATTCAGCAACTTACATAACACATTCAATGATGCTTAAACACTTTTCCTTTTGTCAACTTTCAATATATATATCTATAAACTGTTTTCTTTCTCTTTTTTTCCCCTGAGGTTATGGGATAGACTGCCCAGTCAACTCCTAGCTGCCGGAGATTATTCTGCTCCATTGTGGCAAGCTATGCATCAAGTAAACACAAAGTCTTTAAGCCTTTCAGGTGGATGGATGACTCTTCCCCTGGAAGTCACCCGAGCTTGATCAGGGAGGTGTCCCGCTGGCTGTGCTGGAACAGTCTCTTTGACAGGTGAATTTCGAGGTGAGAGCTGTGGTGCTGATGGTTTTTCTCTCACCTGTGTGCACTCTGTCTCACCTGGCATTTGATAAGGAAGGAAAGTTGGGCGCAGATGGTGCCTGCTCCTCTGCAGAGTTCCCCAGTCTGTCTGAATCAGGTAGGATCTTGGAGTTGAGTGTGGGTGTTGAACTGTCCCTGCTGTTGTCCAGCCCGAGTCATTGTCAAGTTTCACTGCCACGCTCTCCCCTGGACTGATAGATGGGAGTTCTGTGACGCCATGGCGTTTGTTGTAGGCATGCATGTAGCCCTCTTTCACCTTGGCATCAGCTTTACACACCTTTGTGAAGTCTGGCCACTTTGGAGACAGGATTTTGTTGACTGTGGGCACCGTCGTCTTGATCTGATGGCCCAGCATCAAATATGCAGGACTGGCACCCATGGCTTGTAGTGGTCTGGCTCTGTAGCTCATGAGGGCCAGGAACGGGTCAGCCTGCCGGAGAATCCTTTTCGCCGTTTGCACGGCTTTCTCGGCCTCACCGTTGGACTGAGGGCAGTGAGGGCTGGAAGTGATGTGTTTAAAGTCATAAGTCTCAGAAAAGTTTTTAAACTCCTTACTTGAGAATTGTCCTCCGTTGTCTGTGTGAAGCTTATCTGGACACCCCCACCTGGTGAACATGTTCTTCAGCCTTGTACAGGTGGTCTCACTCGTCATGTCGGGTAGGTGAGCTATTTCCAGGTAGCGAGAAAAATAGTCAATGACAATCAAGTAGTTCTGCTTTGCATACTCACAGAAGTCTGCTCCAATCATTTGCCAGGTCCTTGGCGGTAACTTTGTGGTCATCAGAGTCTCCTTCTTCTGGGTCGGTCTTGTCTGCATACATTCAGGGCACTTCACCACCAGCTCTTGGATCTCAATCTCCAGCCTGGGCCACCACACACTCATGCGTGCCCTCTCTCTACACTTGGTGATGCCCTGGTGCCTGTCATGCAGACGGTGGAGTATGTCACCTCTCATATTGTGTGGGATGACGATGCGATCCCCATACAGCACAAGTCATTTTGAGGTTGACAGGCTATTACCCCATTGGTGGTATGCTTTGGTTTGTACTGGAACGCTACTCACATGCTTTGGCCATCCCTGGGTCACCAGTCTGCTCACCACGTGCAGGTCGTAGTCTGTGCTCGTCTCCTGCTTCATCCATTCCAGTTTGGAGGGAGACACAGGCCATGCTGTGTGAGCTGCATCTTCAAACGCTGAGACATCACAGGTTAGTTCTGACACTTCACTTTGGACTACTGGTAATGGGTGTCTGGATAGTGTGTCGGCTACTGTAGGTGTTTTCCCTGGCACGTACTCTGCAGTGGGCTTGTACTTCATCAGACGCATGAGTAGGTGCTGGCATCTCAGGGGAACTGTGTCAAGGTCTTTGTTGTTGATTAGGGGAACCAGTGGTTTGTGGTCTGTGTGAATTGTGAAATTCTCTACACTGTACAGGTAACCATGGAATCTCTCACAGGCCCAGACTGCTGCTAGACACTCTTTCTCTATCTGTGCATAGCACTTCTCCCGAGTCAGTTAGTGTTCTTGAACAGAATGCTACAGGCTTCAGCCCATCAGCATGTTGCTGTAGCAGTACGCTGCCAAGCCCGTAGCTGCTTTACCTTGCTTTACCTTGTTGAATGAGTTGGTTTGCGCTGCGTCCCAGATCTACACAGCCTCACATTTCAGCAGGTCGTTGAGGGGTCTTAATGTGTCTGACATGTTGGGTAGGTATCTCCCCAGGTAATGGACCATGCCCAGGAACCTCCGCAGGCCTGGCATGTCACTTGGTGGTTGTAGCTCTGTAATGGCGCTCACTTTTGAGGGGTCAGGCCAGATACCATCACTGTCAATGCTGTGTCCCAAGTAGTTCAGTTTTTGGCGCAGGAGGCACTTTCTGTCGTTGAGCTTCAAGCCTGCACTCTCCAGGATCTGCAGGGTGCTCTGGAGTCTCTCCTCATGCTCCTCCTCATCTCTGCCATGGATGAAGCTATCGTCCATGTAGACCTCAACTCCTTCTTGGTCTCAGAACAGCACGAACATTTCCCTCTGTAAAATCTCAGGTGCACTCGATTCCGAATGGAAGACACTTGAAAAAGTATCTCTCCATGGGCGTGATGAATGTAGTCAGTTTGGCTGTCTCTCTCTCTAGCAGAATTTGCCAAAAGCCGTTTTCTGCGTTGAGCAGGAAGAGCACATGGGATTCTGAAAGCTGTGGCAATATGCCATCTACAGTAGGTAAAATGAACCTCTCTCTTTTCACAGCTGTATTCAGTCGTTTAAGGTCAACACAGATCCTCACCTCGCCTGTTTTCTTAGGGACTGGGACCATTGGGGCGCACCACTCCATTGGCTCTTTGAGCTCCTCGGTGATGCTGCACTTGATCATCCTCTCCAGCTCTGTTTTGACCTTGGGGAGCAGGAGGGCAGACACTCTCCTCGCAGTGTTAACACTATATGGTATAGCCTCATCTCACAGGCATAGTTTTACAGCCTTTACTTTTAAGAGGCCCAGATCTGCACCGAATGTGCCTTGAATTTCATTGACTCTCTTCACCAGCCCCATTGCTACTGCAACATTACGGCCTAACGGGTTGCTGCCGTTAACTGTTTTAATCACGTGGACAGTGGATTTGTATTGTTGGCCTTTGTACTCTGTATCAGTGGTGAAAAGTCCTAAGCAGTCAAGCTAACCTCCGGGGCTGTCGAGGGTTATGTCGTCACTGGATAACTGAGGCGGGCGTCTGAGCTTGTGATAGGTTTCGTCAGATATTATGCTGGTGTCTGCGCCAGTGTCAATGTTGAAGGTTACAGGAGTGTTACAGATATTAAGCTTCACACTCAATGGCGTATTGGAGTCTGTGATGGTGTACGCTGTTTTAACTTCTCCCAGAAAATGCTCGCTGCCATGGCTGGCTTCCTGCTCCAATGTGGTTTGCTCATCCACTCTTGCTGAGCAGCACACGACAGAAAAGTGCCCGATTTTCTGGCGATTCCTGCACTGTGCGTGTCTGGCTGCACAGTGTGCATGCCTGGGGTGGTCCTTACCGCACCTAAGGCACTTCCTTGGATATCCACCTCTGTCGCGTTGCTCCGCCATGTGGAAGCTGTCGTTGCTCTGTCTCCCTCCCCGTCCTCTGTACTACTGAGGAGGTGCTGCGCGTGCATGTTTCACTGAGGTAACTAGCATCATCAGCCGTGGTAGCCCTAGCCTGTTGGCTAACTTGCCCCTTAACCTGCTCTGACTGTCTCACCACCTCCACTGCTTTGTCCAACGTTAGGTCCGCTTTCAACTGTAGTTTTTCTGACAGCTTTGTCTAGAATCCCCATGACTAGTTTATCCCGAATATTCTCTAATTTCGTCGGACCAAACTGGCAGGTCTCGGCTAGCTCGTAGAGCGTGCGAATGTATTCCTCAGCGGATTCACCTTGCTTTTGTGCTCTGGGGTAAAAACAAGCCCTTTCGTGGATAACGTTCACTTAACTATTCCAACACAGTCTCATACTCGTCTGTATCTTCATCTTCCTCGAACACAAAAGTGTTGAAAACTTGTTCTGTCTCCTTGCCTAGTGCATATAGCAGTGTGCTAACCTGTACATCTCCAATCTCCAGGTTTAGCTTTGTAGCCAAATGGTACCTCTGAAACCGTTGCCGCCACTCAGAACACTACTCCATTCAAGTGAAGTCAAAGTTTTCGAGAGGGTTAAACTTCGGCATGATCAGCATCCAAGTCGCGTTACTTCTGACACCATGTACAAGTTATTAGACTTGCTAAAAAGAACGACGGCATATTCGAGGAGAACTTGAGATGCTTTATTAGGCCATTTGTCAGCTTAACATCTTGGCAGCCTAGAACCAGCTGCCCTACGTAACATTGTTATACTTGTTTCCTGCGCCCGTGCGCATGTAGATGTGACCGGTGTACTTTTTCATTGCGTTGTGTAGGAAAGACAGGACAACTTCTCTCATGCATGGGATCTGTATTCTGTCACATATAAACAAAATAGGACAGGTTTCAGAAAACGTCAGATCAGCTCCTACTGTAGCCTCTTTCTAAATGTCCAAAGCGGGAAAGAGCGCATAGCTAGCAACACATTTTTTTTTACAAAAAGAAATAAAACATACCTGTTGTATATAAACAAAACAGGACAGGTTTCAGAAAATGTCAGATCAGCTCCTACTGTAGCCTACGCAAGAATTGGGTCCCACATTAGACACAAGACACATTAGGAATGGATAAAATAAATTACAGGGGCAGACAAAATGAACACATACCTCTTTCTAAATGTCCAAAGCGGGAAAGAGGCAGAAGTCAGGGGGGACATACGTTTTATAGCTACTAACAGGAAATGGCGTCACAACAGGGGGGGGCTACTAACAGGAAATGGTGTCACATCAAGGAGGGGCTACTATAAGCGTTTCCTGATGATATAATAAAATAAAATAACAACGTTGGCAATGAAAATAATAATAATAATAATAATTATAATAATAATAATAATAATAATAATCATGGTGATACTTTGTGTAATTATATATAAAAAATTTGGTTATGACGTTTTTAACCATGTTACATTCATCCCCCTAGAATTACACAAAAATTGGAACATATCACAAATTGCAATCACCCAACAACACAACACCCACAATAAAGTCAGCAATACCTGCCTCCTACTAAGATTAGGAGGGCCACAGACTGGCGAAGCGCCAAACCATATCTAAAACCACTCCACGGACAAAACAAGGTGCCTTTTACACCTCACCAACATGGGCACAAAGGGGCGACGACTCACAAAACGAAATCAACCAAAATAAAAAAAAAAAGGCAAATTCCACAGTGGACATTACACGAACCAAACAGCAATGTAGGCCTACATTACACTACCCATATAAACACATTAGGCCTAAAACAAAAAGGAGGCAGACTGTGGAGCAACAGTAAAGCGTGGACTGAACTGAACCATGGTTTCAATCAACCTATGAACTGGCCTCACTACCCTGCCATACCTAGAGCGAACACTATTCTCTGGGCTCTGAGGTAGGATGTCAGTGAGGGGAGGGGCATGGGGCAAGGGGACGGGGGACAGTGTGAGATGAGCAGCATCATCGGTGGGGAGGACATCCATTGCAGGGGAGGGGGCGCACTCAGCAGATAAGTCACTGACACTCTCCATCTCAGCATGGCTGGACTGATCACAGACCCAGGAAGCAGTGCGATCATGTTCACCCAGGTTCTGCCATGAGGATGAATCCGCTCCCGAATGCTCGGCCTCACTGTCAGGCTCTGACACTGCCACTTCAGGATCAGGCATGTGCAGCATAGAGGGGTCATGGGACACTGTGTCAACACCCTGAACAAGATCACCCTCCATAACCAGTGTGTTGTCGAGAGGGAGGAAGTTGACTGATAGGAGGAGGTTCCTGTGGACAACCCTCACACGCCCATTGCGGTCCCTGATCCTGTAGATGTGGAACTGTGGCTTGGAAGCAACAACAGTGTGAACATCCGGCTCCCACTTGTCGGCTAGTTTCCGCTTGCCTCTTCCGCCTTTGTTCGCCACTAGGACCCGGTCACCGACAAAAAGAGGTAAGCCCTTAACTCTTTTGTTGTACTGGTCCGACTGATGTTTTCGCTCCACAGACGACTTCTTCTGGGCCAGCAACATGGCAGACTGGAGATCGGCAGCCAGAGACTTCACATATTCATTGTAGTCGCAGACTGACTCGTCACGCAGGATGTTCTTGAACAACAGATCAACTGGCAGGCGCAGAACCCTCCCAAGCATCAAATAGAATGGGGAGAAGCCAGTCGTCTCGTGCTGCTTGCAGTTGTAGGCAAAGGTCATGGTTTGGACCATTTGAGGCCACTTGTGCTTTGACTTTGGCGGGAGGGAACGTAACATGCTACCCAGAGTATGATTGAAACGTTCAGTGCCCCCATTCCCTATGGGATGGTACGGGGAGGTTCGGGACTTCCCAACGCCTGACAACTCCAGAAGCTCAGCAATCAGCTCACTTTCAAAATTAGCCCCCTGGTCAGAATGAAGGTGCTGCAGGAAACAATAGACACAAAAAAAGTTTTCCCAAAGCTTCTTGGCCACCCGCTTCGCAGTATGGTCTCGACAGGGGAAGGCATATGCTAACTTGGTAAAATGGTCAGTTATGACGAGAATATCCACAGACATGTTGTTATCTTCAGCAGACCAAAAGTCGATACACACAAGTTCCAGTGGAGCCGAAGTTGTAATGCTCTCCAGTGGGGCCCTTGCTGCCGGCTCTGGAGTCTTGCTGAGCACGCATCTGGGACAGTTCCTGACATAGCTTCGCACATCCCTCTCCATATCGTACCAGAAAAAGCGCTGACGGACCAGCGACAATGTACGAAGCTGACTGGTGACCAGCCAGGTTGTGAACACCACCCAAGGCCTGCGATTTCAGGGAGTCTGGAAGAACGAACTGGAACCTCCTGTGTTTGGTCACTTGGTCCTTTGAGACTCTGTACAGGGTTCCATCCAACACGGTAAGTTTCTCCCATTGCTTCAGAGTCCGTAACACCCTCATGCTCTCCTTATCCCGCTCACGCCTCGAAGGTCTCCGCTTCCTCTCAACGAAGCGTAGGACTCTCCCGATGGTAGGATCCTGTCTCTGGTGGCTCTGCAGGTCTGCGGATGAGAGTGAGAAGAACACGTCTTGGCCAGGAGGAGCTAGCCCGCCAAGGTGACCAGCCAAGGAAGCAGCCCTCTGCGTCGGGCCGGACTCCCAATCCCCACAGGAGGAGAGGAGAGATGACACATCCTCTTCGGACAATGACACGCCACCAGTAGCACACAGAGAGTGGTCCTCGGCAGACTTAGCCAGACAGGTCACATGGAATGCATCTTGCACACAACTGTTGTCGATGTGGCACACTTGTTCCAGCAACTCTGAGTAGGGCTCTGACAGGAGACGCTGGCCCAGAGGTTTGACAAAGGGAGTCCTGCTGAGAGCGTCAGCTACCACATTCAGTCTGCCTGGGACATGTTTGATCTCAAACGAGTATGGGGACAGTTTAGAGACCCAGCGCTGCTCACACGCATCCAACCTCGGCTTCGTCATGATGTATGTGAGTGGGTTGTTGTCAGTCCAGACGGTGAACTTGTGGCCCTTGAGCCAGTGGCTGAACTTGTCACACACGGCCCATTTCAAAGCGAGGAATTCGAGTCTGTGAGCAGGATACTTCGCTTGGCTGCGACTGAGGGCTTTACTGGCAAATGCGATGGGTCGGGCTTTGTCTTTGCCGGCAGGGACCTGGGACAACACTGCACCCATACCATCCAGAGAGGCATCAGTGGAGAGGATGAACGGCCTGTTGAAATCTGGATGGGCCAGAACGACAGAGTGAAGCAGTGCAGACTTCAGGCCCTCAAAAGCCCTCTCACAAGCCAGATCCCAGTCCTGGGGAGTCAGTATGCGGAACGTCCCCGCTCTCCTGCAGCCTCTAGAGCCCTTCAGCTTGCACTTCTGTCCTCCAGTCAAAGCAAAGAGAGGCTTTGCCATCTTCGAACAACCAGGGATAAAATGCTGATAGTACAGCGCCATGTCAAGAAAAGACCTGATCTTCTTCTGGGAGGGGATGCAGCCATCAGCTTCCATCAGATCATCTTTCTGGAACCTGGAGATGACAGTGACCTTTTCCTGGTCAACCGAGACTCCACTGACATCAACCACATGATCCAAGAATCTCAGACTTCCTCAAAAAGTTACACTTCTGTGAGAGCTTCAGGTTACTGGCTCTGAGTCTGGTAAAGACGACCTCCAGCCGCCCCAGTGCCTCTTCCTCCGACGGAGCAAACACCAGCAGGTCATCCAGGTAACAGAGGAGGCTGGAGAAGTTGAGGTCACCGAAAATGCTAAGCATCATGCGCATGAAAGACGCCGGACTGTTGCACAGACCTTGGGGGAGCCGACTATATTCATACAGGCCGAGGGGTGTTGTGAAGGCTGTGAACCTCCTGTCAGACTCATGGAGCGGGATGTTGTAGAACTGTGATGAGAACTACAGTGCCCAGCATGATGTGTACGTAAGAGGAGGGGCACGCAACTATATGTTTTAGCGCGGTTCTGTACTGGGGCATTCTGGGGATTGTCCGGGTCGGGGACTGGAAGCAGATGGCTGAATAAAGCACGTTATTAATCGCGACTCCCTTGCCTGTCGTTTATGCACATGACATGGTGTCAGAAGATCTTCGAATCCACTTACCTCAATAATCGGGAACGGAGTTGGTCCGGTGAGACGAAGAATGGCAAAATGTAATCCCCCCCGAGGCATTTGATTTCACGCAACCGGCGGCGTGGCCGATTTGGATTCAGAGGTTTTCCCGGTTTCGACTAGCAACCAAGCTAAATGCGGAGGATGGTGAGATCCAAGTCAATTCCTTGATATACGCAATGGGGAAAGATGCAGAAGCTATTTTTAATTCATTTACGTTCGAAGAGGCTTCTCACGCTAACGATTATGACAGGGTGGTCAGTAAGTTTAATGAGCATTTCGTACCACGGAGAAATGTAATCCACGAACGTGCATGTTTTCACCAGCGCTCGCAGAGAGCTTGAGAGACTGTCGAGGCCTTTGTGAGGAGTTTATATGAGTTGGCAGAACACTGCGAGTTCGGGGCATTAAAGGAAGTGCATATTCGTGATAGAGTTGTGATCGGAGTTACTGACCGAGACGTGTCACAGAAGTTGCAGATGGAAGATTAGCTCACGCTAGGAAAAGCGGTGCAAATGGCCCGTCAGTTCGAACTGGTTAAACAGCAAAATGCGGAAGGAATTACAGCTGAACTGAATGCAGTTAGCAAAGCACAGGGCGCCAATACCAACCGCGACCGCAGTAACGCTAGCAACCACTACAATAAGGGCAACGGAAACGCACAGCGGCCCAAAACAGCCTGCCCCCGATGTAATCGCGTGCACGGGCAGCAGCAGGAATGCCCTGCACGCAACAGGCGTTGCAGGAAATGCGACAAGCTGGGACATTTTGCTGCCGTATGCAAAACAAGAGACGTGAGGGAGGTCGTTTTCCAGGATGATGCGTATGAGGGCGAAGCAGAAAGTGGAAGCCGCCCCTACTTCCTCGGTTGCATAGAGGGGATGGATTTTGAGAAAAAGTGGCAAGTGGAGCTACCGATCTGCGGCAAGTTGGTTAATTTTAAAATCGATACGGGGGCGGACATCACTACCATGTCACAGACTGCATATAGGTCACTGCCTGAACGGCCACAGCTGGTTAAAACATCAATCGACCTGAGAAGCCCAGGGGGAGCACTGCAGTGTGCGGGGAAATTTGTGGCGTGCACGGAGAGACGGGGGAAGATGCACAAAATTGGGATTTTTGTGATAAAAGGGCCAAATGCCAACAATCTATTGAGTCGCAGAGCTGCATGGGAAATGGGCCTAGTTTTTAGAACAGATCAGGTTAGCGAAGATGTTTTCGGGGACATTGGATTGCTTAATTGTGAACCTGTCATGATTGAGCTTAAGCCCAATATACAGCCTTATGCCCTCAGCACGCCACGCAGGGTCCCTTTCCCTCTCATGCCAAAGGTGGACGACGAGCTGCAACGCATGCAGTCCTTGGGGATCATCACAGAAGTGACCGAGCCCACACAGTGGTGCGCACCCATGGTGCCCGTAGTCAAAAAGAACGGCAAGATACGGATCTGTGTGGACCTAAAGCAGTTAAACCAGGCTGTTAAGCGCGAGCGGTTTATGCTTCCCACGCTGGAGGACATTATGCCCAAGTTAGCAGGGGCAGGGGTTTTTACAACGCTAGACGCATCGTCTGGCTTCTGGCAAATTCCGCTGGATCCCAGATGTGTAAAACTAACCACTTTCATTACTCCCAGAGGCCGGTTCTGTTTCCAGCGGCTCCCATTCGGCATCACATCGGCACCGGAGATCTTCCAGAGGAAAATGTGCATTCTGCTGAGAGACCATAAGGGCACGGTCGTCGTCATGGATGACATACTCGTGTACGGCAAGGACCAGGATGAGCACGATAGAAACTTGGAGGCGGTACTGCAGACAATCAAAACATCAGGGCTGAAGCTCAACCTGGAGAAATGCCGCTTCAGCAGGAGTGAGTTGCAATATTTCGGGCACATCATCAGCAAAGACGGCATCAAACCTGATCCAGGCAAGGTGAAGGCCATCTCAGACATGCAGAGCCCCGAGAATGTCCCTCAGGTGAGACAGTGGCTGGGTATGGTAAATTATCTGGGGAGGTTTCTACCCGAACTGTCATCAGTGCTACACCCGGTGAGTGAGCTGCTGAAGAAAGATGCAGAGTGGCAGTGGGGGGAGCCCCAACAGCAAGCCTTCACCAAGGTAAAAGCAATGTTGTCTTCCACTCTTGCCCTGGCATACTATGATGTAGCAAGGCCCACCATTGTGAGCGTGGACGCTAGTAGTTACGGGCTGGGGGCAGCACTGTTGCAGGTTCAGGGGGACAAAGTTCAGCCTGTTGCCTTCTGCTCCAGAACTCTCACAGATGCAGAGAAGAGATACTCTCAGTTAGAGAGGGAATGCCTTGCAGGGGTGTGGGCCTGTGAGCGGTTTTCCCATTATCTGTTAGGCTTAGCTGAGTTTAGCTTACAGACAGACCACAAACCCCTGGCCCCCCTTATTAATGCATATGATCTGGACAAAGTGCCGCCGAGATGCCAGCGGCTTCTAATTCGTCTAATGCGTTTTAACCCCAGAGCAGTGTATGTTCCGGGTTCACAGCTGGTGGTGGCCGACGCCCTTTCCAGGAACCCACTCCAGGACGGCCACGGGGCAGACACAGACGGGGATATGCGTGCACATGTCGAAGCTGTGATCGAAATCCAACCGGTGTCGAGCACGAAGCTGGACATGTTAAAGCAGGCCACGCATCAGGACGACACAATGCAGAGGGTGATCGGGTACACCAGAGAGGGATGGCCGAGGCACATGCCCTTTTATCTGCATGGCTACCACGCTGTGAGGACATCGCTGTCCGAGGCAGACGGGCTGCTCCTGTACCAAGACAGGATTGTAATTCCCCCTGTGTATCAGCAAGACATCCTACACAGGATTCACGAAGGGCACCAAGGCCTTACAAAGTGTCGTGAAAGAGCCAGGATGTCTGTCTGGTGGCCCAGCATCGGATCAGACATTTACCGGAAAGTTACACAGTGCACATTCTGCCAAATCAATAAGCCCTCACAGTACAAAGAGCCCCTACGTACAACACCACTGCCGCCTGGCCCATGGCACAAGATTGGGGCAGACCTTTGCGAGCAGGATGGGAAAAACTACCTGGTGGTGGTTGATTATTATTCCAGGGACATTGAGATCGCCCAGCTACGGACCACCTCCAGTCTACAGGTGATTGAGCAGCTGAAAGGTATGTTCGCACGATGGGGCGCCCCTGGGGAACTCATTAGTGACAATGCCACACAGTTTACGTCAGCCGAATTTAGGCAGTTTTGTAGGAACTATGATTTCCGCCACACAACCTGCAGCCCCCACTTCCCCCAGGCAAATGGAGCTGCCGAAAGGGCCGTCGGGACGGCCAAAAGAATTTTGCGGCAGCCTGACCCTCACCTAGCGCTGATGTGCTACCGCGCCACACCAATTGCTGCCACAGGTGCGAGCCCCGCGCAGCTCATGACCGGCCGCCAGAGCCGGACCAACATGCCTGTGCTGGAGAGGAAACTCCAGCCACAGCTCTTCGACCACAAGGAGGTGGAGAAGAATGACAGAAGGGCAAAAGAGGCTTATAAGTTTTTCTTCGACAGGAGACACTCTGCACGTGCCCTGACCGAACTGCACTCAGGTGAGAGGGTACGAGTCAAATTAGACGGGCAAAAGGGGTGGAACATGCCCGCAGTCGTGGTGAATCCCTCAGGGGAACCACGCTCCTACACGGTGCGTACGGAAGACGGGGCTGTCTTCAGACGGAACCGTAGGCACCTGCAATCCGTGCCTGCCCCTGCAACTGTTGCAACCCAACCAGCCAGAGACAGCAATGACTTGCAGCAGGAACAACTCAGCCCACCGGTCGCCACCTCATCGGGCACTCCCACGGAGCCGGACATGCCAGCAGGGCGCTCTGGGTTCACCATCACCTCCAGTGGCAGAGCTGTAAAACCCCCAAAGCGGTATTATGTTTAGATACTGAGTGAGCAATGGGGCAGAATAATCCCCACACTCAGTCGAAGGGCTGGGCAGTCTACCCCACCCTTCAGGTTAATGTTTGAATTTTGAAGTGCATGTCTTCATTGTTAGCTGGTTATGCTGTTAATAAGCAAATTGCTAATATGGTATTGCTGTTGCTATGTTTTATAATCTAGCAATGTTATTGTTTCCATTGAAACATACATGTTCTTTAAAAGGAGGGAGATGTGATGAGAACTACAGTGCCCAGCATACTGTGTACGTAAGAGGAGGGGCACGCAACTGTATGTTTTAGCGCGGTTCTGTACTGGGGCATTCTGGGGATTGTCCGGGTCGGGGACTGGAAGCAGATGGCTGAATAAAGCACGTTATTAATCGCGACTCCCTTGCCTGTCGTTTATGCACATGACAAGAACCCTGAAGTCGGGTCCATGGTGCTGAACAGGCTGTTTCCTCCCAGGGCAGCGAGGCAGTCCGCCTGATGGGGCAACGGGTGAGCGTCTTTTACAGTCTTGGCACTGAGACATCGAAAGTCGGTGCAGATCCTCAGGTCTCCATTCTTTTTCCAGACCATCACGACGGGGGAGGCATACTCACTGATCGATTTACTGATACTGCCTTTCATCTCCATGTCTGACAGCACCTCTCTCAGCTGTTGATAGTGGCCGGGGGGGACACGTCGGTAAGGGAGGCGGAAGGGGCGGTCATCAGAGAGATGGATGCGGGGGACGAACCCCTTCGCTTCTCCACAATCCAGCTTATCCCTGGAGAAGACATCCTGGTAAGAGAGCACAACTTCAGCCAACTTCTTCCTACAACTCTGTTACCTCACAGCCATCAACATCAATGTCTCCCAAACCACAATCCTTCAGCAGCTGCACCGGGTCTCCAGCTGACTGTGGAGGCAAACTAGGTGAGTCAGAGGCGTCGATACCCGATCTGCACATCCCCTGAGTGATAGGCAAGGCTTCCACAGCCAGGCAGGGGAAAAAATCAGCTATCTTGGCGTTCCGGCGCAGTGTTATGGGTTCAGGTGCCGGGTTCAATACTTTGACAGGCACTCAGCGGTCCTCCCACATGGGTGTCACAACTCGTCCCACCAGGATGTTTCTAGGCGTCGAACGTGGAGCAGTCGGCTCCACCATCATGGTGCTCCCAGGTGAGATAGGAGACCCACTGGGCAACTTCCCCCACACCACATACTCGCGCTGGGGAAGGAGTGTGACAGTTTCTCTCAGTCGCACAGTACCCACAACATCTGGCACCTCCAGGCCCGACCACCGGGTAATACAGCTCAGCAGCTGGAGAAACTGCTCACAATCAGGGTCAGTGTTGCTTGAGGAGATAAGCTTCCAGTACATGTCATCCCCCTTCATTTTGTGAATGATAGGTCTGAGAACATTGCTCCCTACAATAAACTCATCCTTTTGGTTCGGAACAACGAATGATGGAACAGTGAATTTAAGACCATAAACAACAATCTCCAACTCATAAATGCACTTTGGTCTAGTCATACCACCACCACAACCAACAAGGACAACATTGGGTGGTGCTGGCTGGGGACAGGGTAGAGCCCCAGAATCTCTAAGCTCACTCTCTGCAGCTTCACTGAGGGTACATGCCATACTGCCCGAATCTAGATTGACAGAAGTTAATACATTAAACGCGGCGCAGGAGTTAGCGGAAGTTAACATATCACATTAACATAACGCGGCGCAGGAGTTGGCAGAAGTTAACGTACTGTAGCGAATTCGGTGGACAACGCAACCACAGGAACTGCCGCGGCCGGGAAGCGAACCTGTATCGCCCGCACCGCAGGAGACATCGCTAACCGCTCGACTAAAGGCTTAGACCCGCAAGCCCGCGGCCAGTGTGTCTGCTTATCCATGCACGTTATAGTACCATATTAACATAACGCGGCGCAGGAGTTAGCGGAAGTGGAAACGTAACAAGGGCATTTGATCTCACACCACTGGTGCATTTCCTGTTTTAAAGCACCGCATTACAAATCCAAAGTTATCAAGCAGTACAGGATCATTGTGGTCTGCAACTGTCACAGCACATCCAAAGCAACATTTCAGACTGTCATGACCCGCTCCACATCCTAGCTCATGTTTTATGAGTTTTTCATATTCCCCAGTGTTTCCTGTTTTATTGTGGTATTCATGTGTGTCTCGTTTTCAGATGCCACTTCCTGTCAAGTTTCCCTCCTGTGTGATTACCGGCCCCGCCCTAATGTGTTGCACCTGTGTGTCATCGTCTCCCCCATGTGTGTATTTAAGCCATGCGTTTCTCCCTCATGCTGCCAGTTCGTCTTTACCCTGGTGAAGAGCCTGACGCCTCTGCCTGAGCTGACTGGTTGCTGTGTACCGACCTTTTTGCCCGGTTAAACATTTTTGGAGCTTTTGCTGCCTGTGTCAGTCTGCTTTGTGGGTCCTTCGTCATTGTGAGACTGCGAATTGGCCTCAATATGGACTCCGCAGACTCAGCCCGGTTCGTAGTGCTCTGCAAGCTAGGACCAGCGACCGCAGTGCTAGAAGTGGTGTATAAATCGGACGCTACATCGCCGTGTGACCCTGGTAAGTTTTCTTTTTTTCCTGTCAGACACCAAACGTTAATGATTGTCTTACACGTTTGGTAGTTAATGCTGTACAACAAACAATTTCACTTGCTGTTGTATTGCTTGTGGAGTAAGAGTGCGAGTAGACTCGCTAGCCGGTGGTCGTATATAAAAATACAAAAACCTCCCACTAACACCTGCACATATTGCATTCTACCACACAGCGAATAACCACCACTTCCAAGGGATGCACCCGGGTCTTCTGTGGTGTTTCAAGTCTGGTCACGGAAAAAACATAATTTCAGTGGGGTCAGTCAGGGCCTGGAGTTTATGTCCATATTTTATGATTAACTTTCGGGTTGGTCGCGAAATATCCCATCAAGTGAGGTCGGCCGAGCCGGTTAGGGTTTAGACTTCTCACGAACGGCCGGCCCCAGAGTTGCCACCGAGACACACGTGGCGTCGGACAGCGTGTCTGGTGAGAGTTAGCATGCTATGCTAGCACCATGTCACGAGCAGGCAAGCCGCCGGGCCGGGGAGTCGCTGGTCTCGGCGCTCGTATTTGACGGAGGTGCCAAGAACGTTCAACAGTGAGAGACGAACACTTCGGTGGTCTTCGGCTGCAAGTTCTAAAGGACACCGTTTTAACTGAGCCAGCCGACGATGAGGACGCGGAACCGGCGGAAGACGAGGAGAGACATGCCGAGGCGTATGCAGAGCTAATCCAGGTTCTGGATGAAAGAAGCTTGTCGCGGGTCCTGCGAGAAGCGGTGGACAACGGTGATTCATTAAGACCAACAGTAGCTAAATGAGGCCTCCATCGCAATTATTTACATGGTGTCGAGACCGAGAAAACCACAAACAACCATGTTTTTAAACAAAACATGAAAGAAATGCTTTAAATTAACAGTCAACTTTGTTAAACGAATAAGAATTTAATGTTTTAACAAATTTTTAGGAAAATGTGCAATCGATGTACTTTAAAAAAAAATTTTTTTTAATGTAAATCCAGCAGACTGGCGGGCGGGCGGGGGGGGGTATGGCAAGGTGTGCAGAGCCTGTGGCACGGCTAACCATTTTGCAAGTGTGCATCAAACCCAAGAGCCGGGGACAGGAGTTCATTCCGTGGACAATTCAATTCCAGGACAGCGGCAGCGCCGAAAATGACGTCTGTTCAAACATGTATTGGGACTGTTACGGCCCCATTGCTGTGTGGTGTATGTGTGTAATGCCCCTTCTCCTCCTGTGGAGCTGCTGGTTGATCACAGGTGATTTCAATCCCTCATCAGCTGTGTATATAACCTGGAGAGACGCCGTGCCAGTGGGCCACTGTTGGTAGCAAGACTGTGTGCGGTCGATATTCCTTGAGGATGAGACCTGTGCTATTGTCTCTTTTGTGGGGGGTGGGGTCTAATCTGCGTTATTTTGTTTGCTACCTAACCCTGGTTAGTTGAGACAGCATCTTAAGTTAATTTTTTTTTTTGTTGCATGTATTGATTTTGTTAATAAACAATTTTTTTTTTACACTTGGTTCCGCCTCCCACCTTTCTTATCCCCCCCCCCCGCGATACTTTTTTCTTTTGTTACTTCCCCTGGACCTTTGACGGGGAGGAAAGAGACAAGTGGTTTGTCACTCTTCAACTGAACTAGAAGCGGCAATGTCAACTCGATTCAGGAGCCACGTGTAATGTCATGAGTTTCAAGGGCAAAATGCGGATTGCACCCAGGCCATCTCATGCCAAGTAACACCAGACTCTACTCAGGCCAGTTGATGCCGTCCATGGGCCTGTTGGTGAGTGTTGTGCGCGGCCACATGCACTCTAGATTTCGAGGTAGTTGAGGCCAGTCAGCAGCCATTGCTCTGACGGTCCACCTGTGAGCGCGTTGGTCTCGTGCATTTCACCATTCCAGCTGACTGAGGACACGCTGGTTAGCAAATACCAAGGTGTTTTCACTTCCCCAGTTGACTCCGTGCCAGATGAGGTGCATTTTGAGTTGGATGCAGTGACTCGGCCAGTACAGTCCACCTCGCAATGTTCCAGTCGCTACGCAGAAAGCAGTGAAGGCACGGCGTGATCAATACGAAGCGGAGGGCAGTATTACTCCAGTTACAGAGCCAACAGACTGGATTAGCAATATGGTGATTCTTAAGCGACCTGACAAGCTGCGAACATGCATTGATTCAGAGCAACTCAGCCAAGCGCTGAGGCGATCACATTACTTCATGCCCACGCTAGAGGATGTACTCTACAAGCTTCCTCAGGCGAGGGTTTTCACTTTCGGGGATACCTTCCTTCAATGCCAGCTTGATGAGCCTAGCAGCTACCTGACAACTTTTTGGACGCCCTGGGGTCGAACGCTGGTTGACGCTTCCCTTGGGTGTGTCGGTGTACCAACGGAAATGGTACGAGCTGCTGGTTGGGTTCAATGGGGTGGAGTCTATAGCTGACAACGTTCTCGTCGTGGGCTGTGGCGAAAAGGCAGACCGGGACTATAATGCCAAGCTGTCGGCCCTAATGGACCGATGCAGGCAGGTCAAGCTGCGACTTGGCTTAAAAAAAAAAAGAAGCTCCAATTGAAGGTGCCAAAGGTGTGCATCCAGGGGCACATCCTGTCTTCCATGGGCTTGAAGGTGAAAGCGATTGGAAATGACCCCCCCCCCCATAAAAGGAAGGCTGTGCAGCGGTTTGTTGGATTTGTCACCTACCTGGCCAAATTCCTGCCACGGTTTTCGAAGGTGTGCGAGCTGTTGACTCGTGGACAAGGACGCAGTCTGGCACTGGCTCCCAAAGCATGATACAGCGGTGAGGGATAAAACGGCTGGTGACGACAACGCCTGTGTTACTACGACGTGGCAAATGCGGTCGTTATTCGGTGATTCAAGCCGGCATGGCCTGGGCTGCTGCCGGATGCAGGAGGGTCGCATTCGCTTCGAGGGCCCTCACACCAGCGTTTTCGCCATTATCTGTATGGACGCGACAGCGTTATAGCAGAGACTGATCACAAGCCCCTCACCACCATGTTCAGCAAGCCTTCCTTGAGTGCCCCAAAGCGTCTGCAGAGTATGCTGCTGGCTCTGCAGAGCTACAACCTCTGGTGTGTATTGGTTGGCTAAAATAACCATAAATGATTTTAACGCAGAAGAGCCTGTAGGAGTGTCTTAACTATAAAAACCAAGCTTTTTTTTGTGCCGTTTAATTAAAGAATAAAAGTTACAAGTGAGGCACTCGTGGCCGTCGGCTAGGCATGCTATCAGAATTAACCTCACTGTCTCAGTCTGGACGTTAACATCAACTACCAAACAATGAACACTGGTAGTTGTAGTCCTGACTATGTAGTCATGGCAGGTCCTACAGAGCCATTTAACGTGCATGCATAAGTAGACACGTTGGTCTTTGACTAACTGGTCGCACCCTTTAGTCGACTGGTTAACGTTGTCGCTTGCGGAGTAGGAGACACGGGTTCGCGTCCCGGCTGTGGCGACGGTTCCTGGGCGGCCCCCCTCAAATTCGCTTCAGTACGTTTATTCGTGCTCCACTAGGCACTACGGTAAATCTGTTTCTGGTGACCCCTCTGTCGTAATAATGTAAACTAACCTACGACACGAGTACAGTGTAGAAGCTGGGACCAGTGATACACGTGAGTGAGACCCTCAGAAGAGCCACTGTCACACACACATGCAGGGTCCATGCACAATGATCACGCTGTCTGTAGTTTAGAGACGGCAGCTGGATGTGGAGCTCATCCACCCGGCTGACTACCGCAATGTCACAGATGAGCGACTCGTACAGATCCGGCAACACACACTGAAATCTGACCCTGCGGCTGCCCTGAAAACAGAGCTGAAGCTCCACTTGCAGCAAGGGAATACTGGCATTTAAGGAGGAGCTCAGTATTCAAATGGGATATTATTCAAAGGTGAAAGGCATTACTCCGCCTCCAAATGTTGGCACGAGTGCGCTCTAGTCATATAGGGGTCAAGGCATTATAGATGCAAGCTTCATCGAAAGCGTTACCGAAAATTCTCATTCAAAAGGTGGAGAGATTCGGACACAGCCAAAACCTGTGCATTAAATCTGCCGGGTGGCTTCTAAATCGAGGGCATAATTCAATGTATTGTCATTAAAAATTATGTGCAGGCACATGTTAAAAATGAAATGAGGGCTGTGCCTTCGCAAGACAGACAAACACAGTGAACACAATATAAGATATATATATATACACACACATGAAGACCAAAACCTAAAATAAGTTAAACAGCTGGAGTACAAAATATTTAAAAATCTACAGACATTCAGAGGGTAGCCAGGTTCAGGTGGGCAACAGCTTGTGGAAAGGAGCTGTTTTTGAGGCTGGTAGTGCGGGCTCTGAGGCTCCTGTAGCGGGCGGAGAAGTCTATGGTTGGGGTGGGTGGGATCTCTGCTGATGCTCAGACCCCTTCCAAGGCAGCGTTTTTGATAGTCTTTTATGGCTGGGTACCGGTGATATGCTGGGCCGCCTTGATGATCTGCATAAAGGCTCAATGTTTGGATAAATATTTGCCAATCTAGCATTAGTAAAATGTACTTTGCTAAACATGGCTTAATATAACTGAAAGTTGTACAGATGTAGACAATGTGTTTATCAAATTTAAAATGGAGTCCCATTGGTCATCCATTAAAGGTGTTCCAGGCCAGTTTTAAATTTTCCATGGAATGTTGCTTGATATTAATGAACTCATAAATCTGGGATGTCGTACCTCCTATGGGCTGAAGTCAATTTTGTATGGAAATGAGAAATGTCTTTTGTACAAAACTCCTGATCTGTAAATAACGAAAAAAGTGGTTCTCCGGTAAGTCATAGACTTTGGATAATTGAGGAAAAGATGCAAATATGTCTTTTATGGATTGATCTAATCCCTTTGTTAAACCATAAAGTAAATGCAGCGTCTGTACAAGAGGGAATGAGTAGACTTAATCGGGCAGAGAATAGAAGTTCCTTGCAGCCCAAAATGCCTTCTAAACTGAGTCCGTATTCTTATTGAGTGATTGACTATTATGTTCGAACTGAGGTTATTGCTAAGGGTCAAGGCTGCACCAACCACTGAGCCCAAATGGTGTTGGCATGATGAGAACTCTAATCATACCCAGTCTGCCTTTCCTGCAGTTGGTTTTTCTTCAAACCAGTGAATTATTTTCTGAATATTGCATGCCCTATCATAAAGGAAATTAGGCAAAGCCAGGCCTCCTGAGTGCATTGGTCTTTGGAGATGGGGTTTGTCTGATTCGGCAAGACTTATTCCCCCATATGAACGAGATGATACTTTTATCAAGGGTTTAAAAAAAATTTTAAATTAGGATGTGGATGTTTTGGATGAAATATAAAGACTTTGGTAATACTGTCGTAAGTTGTCAGTATTTCAATAGCTCTTATATGACCATCTGTTTTCAAAAAGCTATTAAGAGTGACGATTACAATTGACTTTAAAGCTGGCTCCTACACCAGCAGTCACATCATACATAATCATAAACTTTATTTGTATAGCACCTTTAATACATAAAATGCAGCTTAAAGTGCTTTACATTAAAAATAAGGGAAACTATAAAACTCAAACAATACAGATAAGTTAAAAGTAATAAAACAGACCTAGGCAAGAAATAAAACCACAGTATAAGATAAAAGAAATAAAATGGAATTTATTCAAAGCAAGAGCATAAAAATGGGTCTTGAGCTGATTCTTAAAACTATCTATGGACGTTGCTTCTCTTATTTGTTGGGAGTTTATTCCAAGCTGTCGGTCCATAAAAACAAAATGCTGCTTCGCCATACTTTTTGTAGTTCATTCTAGGAACATTGAGCAGGCCAGCACCAGAGGATCTAAGAGAGCAACTCTGAACATAGTCAGATAGGTATGAGGGTGCTAAGCCATGTAGAGATGCTGGAAGCTAATCAGCAAGATGCTCGACCGCCAATTGGTGACAGAGGTGTCCAAGTTTCCAGCGTGGGACATAATGGTTGACGAGACAACAGACGTGCATCTCTGTCACCAAACAGTTGGGTCTTGTTGTGAGGCAAGTAAAATGTTCAAATATGACCAAACTGACTCATGGTGCAGCTAGAAACAGAGTGACAATAGTGTTACTTGGTGTTCTGCAGCTATCTGGGTCCAGATCAGACTGGAACTGTAGTGGTCAAGTCAAAGGTGTTGAATGTTTGCAAAGTCCAGGCTGGAGACGCAGCGACCATGACAGTCTTAACCAGCCAGAGGCACTGGTGACCTACCTGTCCAATGCCGCCTCACCATCTCCCTCAGAGTGGAGTTGAGGGAGATGGTGAGGTGGCATTTATGGTTCTTAATGTGGTATCTTCAGTGATGAAGTGTCTGATTTGCAAGTATCTTAAAAAAAATTCCACCTCTCTGCAAGCCATATTGTTGCTGCAACTGCTGATGTGGCGCTTGGTTAAAATTGTTTAATGCAAACAGAGGCCCCCCCCCATTTTTAAAATTGGTTAACGTAAACGGATGCCCCATTTTATTTTTTGTTGTAAATGTACAGAAAAAAACACATGCTTGTCAAAGTACAGAAATTAATGTCATATTACTGGTAACTGACCTACATCGTGTCCTTGCATTATAACTGGTCACTATGATCAAGGTACGCTTGGCCAACAGAGGGCGCAGTGAGTCTCGTATTCCCGAAGCATCTGTAGGTTGGTGATTCTAGAAGCTTCGTCAGTACGTCATGTGAGTGCTGAGACCACAATAGAAAGGTTCAGCGCTCGGATAATATTTTGTATTCTCTACTTTTCTACAGGTAGGTTGATCATGATTATCGGTCTAATAAATGTAATGATGTTGTACACTCGAGTGAATAGTAACGGTAATCATTAAGCAAGGAAATGTCGAGTTGGACCGTATTTTAGCACGACGACAGACTAGCAACAGCAGTAAAATGGCGACCGCCGACGGAACGAGTCACGTAAATGTTGTATTCACAAAAGACGAGATATCAATATGCAGCGAATATGATAGAAGCCTTTGTCTTATTATACTCGGTGCTAGATCACTGATTAGCTTAATTATCCGAAGACGATTTGTCGTTCATTTATGAGGTTCTAGCTTAGCTAACCGCTAGCTTGGACTACAGTAAAACACTGCAGTAGCTAGCTTACGGTCACCATGAGGTGGGAGACACCGCACGCTATACGTACTGGTGCTAGTAGAGTGGCGACTTAATCTTAACATATCGGCAGCTAGTGAATCAGCCTGTCATCTTTAGATTAATGGAGATTAACAATAAATAGAATATATTAATGTGATAATAGATTGATAACAATAGATAAAACACGTAATGGATTAATGTGACTGCGTGTAGTAATGGGTCGATGGATGTAGCCTTTCTAATTTTGTGAACTACTCCGGACCTTAGTACGACCTCGTCGGAGTGCAGGCATAGTATGGTGTTCATGTAGTAAGAACACGGTGTATCAGATGAAGTAAACGCAGCTCTTTTTAAATAGACACGTTATTCTTAAGAGTTTATCTGCTATTCTTAAAAGATAAGTATACTGGTTTTCAAAATAAGAATCGTTTGATTAATGTTGGCATACGTTTAATCTACCTCTTTAATGCAATGGTACCAACCTAAGATATTTCAGGGTCAGGATATGTTGGAACAGTAAAACAGGTATACAGTCTGTAATGAACAATACGTTATATATTGTGTGTGTGTGTGTGTATGTAACTATAGAATACTTGTTTTGTAAACTATAGAGTATAAATTAGTTAAACAATGGACGTTATTTACTTAAACTTATAAGGGGAGGGAAATTTAACCTTTATACTCGACTGGAGTCCTGTAAGAAAGATCTTAATCTGTAAATGAAATATGGGTTAATAAGGACATTGTAATTGAAGAGTAGTCAACTTTGTACTAGGAAGGTACAATTGTGTATTATTGTATGAGTTAAATGATGGTATTGATGGTTGATTATATATTGATGTTACTTGATTGTATTGTTTGAGAATCATCAGTAGGTTGCTGATTCTAGGGAACTTTCAGTACATGATGCGAGTGATAAGACCACTACAGAAAGACTCAGTGCGCTAATATTTTGTATTTTCTACAGTTTTCCTACTAAAATGTGTTACACCAAACTGAGCCCCAGGCATCATTTTGTGTCTAACACTGAAAGGATACTGAAGTCTGGCCATCGAATAAATCTCCTAGCTTTGTTAGCCCCTGGCTGTACCATGCTTTAAACACTATCTTACTGTTTTCCTTTAAAATAACTTTTTCTGGGGTCCGCGGTGGTGTAGCGGTCTAAGCATCGGCTTTGTGTCGATGCAGTTGCCCACGGGGGTTTGCGCCCCGGTCTCGTCAGATCCGACTATGGCCGGACTCGATGAAGCAGCAATCATTGGCGACGCTGTCTTTGGGAGGGGGGCCGGAGTCGGCTTGTGTCGGGAAAAAAAATTGGTTCGGCCTGGAGTCGCCTTGTCACGAAAGTGGGGAGGCGGTCTCCTTCGAGACTGCTGGCCGGAGAGATGCAGTTGGCGAACGCATGCAGTACGAGGGTGGGTGTTTGAATTAAAATAGGCATCGATTGGCCACTAAATTGGGAGAAAAAAGGGAAAAATCAGAAATTTATAAAAAAAAAAATAACTTTTTCTGTCCCCCGCCTCTTAAAGTTCCATGTAGGGCTGTGACATCTAGTCCTGAGTCAAGCACCGCTACTACCCTTCGTATCAACCCTAAAAAAAATCGGCAAAGGTAGTTCTTGTTGCTACAGGCACTTTTGTTGCATGAAATGTAGAAGATCCACCCAGTAGTGGAGCTAGAGTTTTATACAGGGATTGGCCAAGGCTAATTCAGGAGGTCCGCAGACAATGACAGAAAACTAGTGTATAACCCTAACCTGGCATTTAACGAGTATGAATAAATCCTGTGGTTGCTGATTAGAGGTTGAAGTGATAATTCACTTAGCCCGGAGTGCTTCAATGTGGCACATAGTGTGGTCCGCTAGGGTTACTTCACTAGAATTCTTTAACGTACTATGAGTAGCCAGTGTCTCTACTTCCAGAACTGCAGCTGAATTTCTTTGTCACACACACTGCTATACTACTATACTATACTGGAGAGACTGGGGTCACTCTGTTTTCATGAATATATAATCTGGGTCCAAGTGTTGAACATCCAAAATATTTTCAGGAAATGAAGCTCAAGCACCAAGGAGATAAGATGGCATTTGTGTGACATAATTTGCATAGTTTATTTATGGAAGTAAATTTACAAATGAACACTGCAATTTGATGTACCAGGTATGACCAACTTGTACAGACCTCTCTGATTCCCAAGTCAATGTTTTTTGTTTTGTGAAAACACAAGATGTGCTTGCACAAAATATTATCAAGCAGAAATGGACTTGGAAAAAGAAAAATAATTTTGGTGCCCACCAAGGTTACAACTTAAACGATGTTCCCTGCAATTATTGCAAGGTTTGTTTTTATTGAAAAACATAATTTCTCAACAACTAAGTAGCTATAATTTCCTATACCTTACGATGGCAAACAGGCCATCTGCAAATTGTGGTAATGTTAACAGATTGATAAGAATTGTTCGTTTCGAGTTCAAGAACAAAAATCTGAGTTGATGGATTTCAGGTTGCTAAATGTTAACTTGCTGAACACTTAGTTGTATTAATTATCTAAACACTTGTATATTGTAACTTGGAACAGTTCGCTGTCTATGCATGGTGTGTATTACTAGCGCAGATGTAAACATGTTAGGCTAAACTGGGAACCTAGCTCTCTCAGCTGATTAACTCTGTTATGGAGTCAAATGGCCAGTATGCATCTACACAGCCACGCAACTTTCATAAAAGTTGTTCAGGAAACCTAAACTCGATGGTAAAACTTACTTCAAAATGGTGCTTTCGCCGTAGGTCTGCCATAGTTGTCAGTCGCTTGCGTAACTCGTGAGCTGTGGAAATATTTTCTCATGCTCGATTTTTGAAAAGCAGTGTTGGATGTCAAAATAAACCCTTCTTTCAAGAAGAGGTGAAATGAGATGTCAAACTGCGAATGAAGTTTTAGGATGGCATCTGGGCTGGCCAATCGGATGTCAGGGGTGTCCAGTGCCACCCCAGACACCCCTTTGGCTCCACCTTGATTGAGTGGAAGTTTTGTGATTGCACCGGAGCAAATTGTTGTCGGACGTCTAATAAACTGGCTAACCGTTTTTTTTGTTTTAATTTCTTGACCTAGCAAGCACTGTGAGCAGCACTCACTACCTGCTAAACATTTTTAAAGCAGTTTCAAGGTTTTATATTTCATCCAACCTGATGCAGCACACACTGAGATCGCTAATATAAATGGCAGGGAAGCAAGGAAAACTTTCATTCTGCTGTGAGTATTGGGGGAGGATGGAGTGCCCTCTATTGTCCAGAAACGCACACTATCTGTATGTGCTGAAATGTAGTTGATGAGGTTTTCTTGGTGCAATATGTTTCTATCAGAGTGTCAGCCTACCTGGACTAGCAAATTGCTAATGCTCCTGCATAAAGATGGTTGTATTTAATTTGCAGGCGCCGGAATTGATGGACTCAACACTCTCACAGAAGGGACAGCCCACAAGAAAGGTAATTAAAAACTGCTCTCTGTATGAATAAATGTTTTGAGCTGTAATTGTTCAGTTATTTAGCGTTTAGTTAGATTGTATGGTTGACGTGTGTACAAAAGGGAAGCACTATAAAAATGCCAATGTACATATCTAACTTATAGGCTCCAGCATCCCTGAGAGCAGGATAAGCGGTTTGGATAATCGATGCATGGATAACAAAAGAATTCATGTATTGACATATCCTTGCATTAATGTAAGCCTTGTCTTGTTCCTTGCGATTAGGTCTTGTCAAAACAGGCAGCAAAATATATGGTACATTCTCTTAAAGAAGAACTTGGACGGAGGCCCAAAGACCCAGATCCAAACACAGGCCACCTCTTTATGACACACTCTATCATGGATCTCAACAATCGGTCACCAAGAAATGTAAGTTGTAGTACTCTTTAATTGTTTTTATTTTTTTTGGGAGAGTGCATATTAATTAAATCATAAATATGCCAGATTTAGCCTGTCATGTAGTCCTACCTTAGCAATAACCTACAAACTTCATCTGAACACATTTTGCACAGTTTACTAATTCACTTTCATTTGGGTATGAATTTGAATATAATTAAGTGAAAACATCTCACATAAGCAATTACAGCTCTTTTTAAGGCTTGTTTGCTATGATTAAACTATTTGTATTTTTGATACTGGCTTCTGCCTACATTCCATTTGCCCCATCTTTTCTGTTCATGGTATAGAGATGAGTGACTTATTTCATATGGCCACATACAGCTCGCTACCCCTGCAGCAGACAGCTATTAAATGTACAAGTACTTGTTGTTCTTATTTGGTTGATGTAGTTGTTAGTTTCAAATACGACAACTGTACTTATTTAACTGAACTTTATTTGCGCGCTCAACAGCAAGTGGCCACAGTCTACCGAACATTTCAACAAGTGCCTTTCACTAGCAGCGCGCCTTCCTCCTAACAGGAGGATCACTGTAAAGACTGCAGTAGAAGTGACTAACAAAACAGGCTACTGTATTATAGGCACCAACAAAAGTTAACTTAACAAACTTAACTGTTGTCTCATTTAGGGCTGCAACTAACAACTATTTTGACAGTCAAATAACTTATTGATTATTGATACAAATAATCGATTATTCAGATTATGACTCGCACAGTTACTCAATGGCTCTTATCTATCTGCTTTCAAATGTAGCTTGAGGTTGTTTTAGGCATGCGGTAATGATAAAGATGAGACCTTCATTCAAAAATGTATTTTTTTTTAATGAATGGTTAACTAGTTCAGTGAGGGCAGTTGCTTGCTGGGGTGTACAAGTCTGCTTCCTTTGAAGAAAGCCATCCATGGTAGCATTACAAGATCCAACAAACCCACAACTTGTTCCAATTTGAATGCAACCCACATTGGGCATGCACGCATAGACAAGTTGTAGAAATCTTCAACAAATTCAAGTATCAAATCCTCCGGTGTTCTCCAAACTTTTGTATTCGGCAGCAACACTATCTCCAGCCATACATGTCACCATGACAACAATGCGATGTTTAAGCAAAGAATTTCCAAATGGCAGACAGGCTCTGGTTTAACATTGTAAAGTTAGGGCACATATGGAATGTGAACAGGATGGTTGTGAATATGTCCAATGTCATTAATAATTGATTGATCAAGAGAAAATGTATTTCAAAACAGAAAATGTTACAGCTCGTAACATGGCTTTTAACATTACCTATACTAGCTAGCCAGCTAGCTTAACGAGACGAGTCTTCATCATGCAGAGAGCCAACGTGCCACCTCTTCAGATTTTGCGTCGTGTTGATCAGTGCATAATTTCTGTTGGTTGGTTAGTAGACGTAGCTCGTACTAACAGTCACATTGTGAGATGGTCATCCTAACTTTGTGACACTGTCAGACTTTTGTCCCAGGTTATCTTCGGTCGTAAGACTGGAATAATGGCCATCTTTGAACCTGTCTCAGTGCAACGTAAGACCACTTTTAGGACCCGGACCAAACATCGCCACTTTTAGTCATCTGAGACGGCCCAAATCGCATAGTCTGTAGGAGAGAGATAATGTTTAGTTACAGAATTTTTTTTTTTTTTCTTTCAAAAAAAACACCCAAACTCCAAATCTGCCTGGAGACACACCAGAGAGCCAATCGGTAATGAGCAGGACAGCCCTCCCACTGGCACGTAAACTGACGATGATGATTGTTGCCTTCAGAAACTGCAGGGGGCTATTATGAAAGTAGAGTTGTCATATATGGGGTTTTAAATTTTCAGTTGATAAGACAAAAACAATGTTCTTTAAAAGGAAAAGAACTGATAATGAAATGAAACAAATGATGTAATCAAAAATTGGAAAAGCGGAACCCTTTGAGTTTTTAAGGATATGGTTCGATGAAAGAATTACGTGCTTATACATTCAGAAAGTAGTGGACAAATTAATTAACGGATAGCTCATTCTACATTTTTTTTTTGTTAGACTTGGGGGTAGAACTAGGGTAAGATGTCTCTTTTTTGTTTGCTCAGGCAGCCAGTCTCTGCTGTAGGATTGTCTGCCCTAGCAGATGAAACCCCAGCCCTAACCGTAAGATCCATCCGTTAAGTTTATCCAAACCTAACGCTAACCAAAAGCAGCAGAAGACTGTATTTTCAGCGATCATTTCTGCCGTTCTTAACTTGAAATATGTTTCTAAAGTGATTCCCGCCAGCCACGATTATGGGCTGTCGTGAATCTTCAGGCTTAAAGCAGGGTAAACTAATCAAGATGGGAGCTGAATTGTAAAGAAGAAACATCCAAATTTACCGTATCCTTAATCCATCAAACTCTATCCACATCCCTAACCCTAATTCTGGGGATATCTCTAAGCCAGCACTGGCGGAGGCACTCTGGTGACACGCGCTGGCCCGGGCATTCAACCCTTAACTTTCACTCCGAGAAGCTCAATATTATCCATCAGAAATGCCATTGCCATGGTTAGCTTGGCTACCGCGAAGAGTTGGCCTCTGTTGCTGTGGTATTCTCTGTGCAATTGACTTCCCGAGCTGATAAAACGCTTACACTAATCGAAATATGTAGAAAGAGCCGTCCATTAATTTTATCCAAAACTTTCACTCTGAGAAGGTTGGTACTTTCCATCAGAAATGCCATTGCCGTGGTTAGCTTGGCTACTGCGAAGAGTTACACTCTGCTGTGGTATTCTCTGTGCGATTGTCTGCCTGAGCTGATAAAACCCATACCCTAAGCGAAACATAGAAAGAGCCATCTTGTTCTACATTTTTCAGTCAGGGTTGGTGTAGGGTTATGGTCAGCAAGAGAGACTGTCTGCCTGTGCAGATAAAACCCTTACAACCAAGCGAAACATGTAGACCGAACCGTCAATTTTATCCAAAGCTTTTACTCCGAGAAGCTTCGTACTTTCCATCAGAAATGCCATTGCCGTGGTTAGCTTGGCTACTGCGAAGAGTTAGACTCTGTTGCTGTGGTAATCTATGTGCGATTGTCTGCCTGAGCTGATAAAACCCTTACGCTAACCAAACCGAAACATTGTAGAAAGAGCATACGTTAATAAGATCCAAAATTGTCACTCCCATTCCCATGGTGAGCTTTGCTACTGAGAAGATTGTATCTGTTGCTGTGATTGTTTGCCTGAGCAGATGAAACCCTTACCCAAACCCTACTTCAACCAAAACATGAAGAAAGTCATCAGTTAATTTGATGCAAAATGGTGACTACGAGAAACTAGGTATTTTATTTCAGAATTGTCATTGCTGTGTTTAGCTTACCTACTGCAAAGTGTTAGTCTCTGTTGTTGTGCTATTCTGTGTGGGATTGTCTGCCTGAGCAGGTAAAACCCTTACCCTATCCCAACCGAAACATGTAGAAAGAGCACTCCGTTAGTTTTATCTGAAACTATCTATGTTCAGAAATGCTACTGCGAAGGGGTAGTTGCTGTGGTATCGTTTGCCTGAGCAGAGAAAACTTTTAGCCAAACTCATCCCTAACCGAAAGATGTAGAAAGAGCAATCTGTTAATTTTATCCAAACCTTTCAGTTGGAAAAGCTCAGTACTTTCCATCAGAAATGACTCTCATGGATAGCTTGGCTACTGCTAAGAGTTACACTCTGGTGTGGTATTTTTTTGTGGGATTGTTTGACTGAGCAGATAAATCCTTACGCTTAGCGAAATGTGTAGAAAGAGCCGTCCAGTAATTTTATCCAAAACTTTCACTCCCGAGAAGCTTGGTACTTTCCATCAGAAATGCCATTGCCGTGGTTAGCTTGGCTACTACGGAGAGTTAGTCTCTGTTGCTGTTGTATTCTTCGTGCGATTGTCTGCCTGAGCTGAGAAAACCCTTACCCTAATTGAAACATGTAGAAACCGCCTCCGTGAATTTTTTTTTTCCCGAAACGATCAATCAGAAGCTCGGTACTTGAGAAGAGCAGTGTCATTGCTGTGTTTAGCTTGGCTACGGCGAAGTTAGCCTCTGTTGCTGTGGGATTGTCTGCCTGAGCAGGTAAAACCCTTACGCTAACCAAATCAAAACGTTGTAAGAGCATATTTTAATAAGATCCAAAACTGTCACTCCGAGAAGCCTAGTACTTTCCATCAGAAATGCCATTGCCATCGTGAGCTTTGCTATTGCGAAGAGTTAGTCTCTGTTGCTGTGAGATTGTTTGCCTGAGCAGATAAAACCCTTACGCAAACCCTATCTCAACCAAAACATTAAGAAAGTCATCAGTTAATTTGATCCAAAATTGTCTACGAGAAAGTCGGTACTTCATTTCAAAATGGTCATTTCTGTGTTTAGCTTGGCTACCGCGAAGTGGTAGTCTCTGTCGCTGTGGGATTGTCTGCCTGAGCAGGTAAAACACTTACCCTAACCCAACCGAAACATGTAGAAAGAACCATCCGTTTATTTTACCCAAAATGATCGCTGCGACAAGCTCGCTGCTCTCCATCAGAAATGCCATTGCCGTGGTTGGCTTGGCTACCACCAAGACTGTCTGTTGCTGTGGTATTTCTATGGGATTGTCTGGCTGAGCAGATAAAATTTTTACTCTTAAGTGAAACATGTAGAAAGAGTCATCTGTTAATTTCATCCGGAACTATCACTCCGAGAAGCTTGGTACTTTCCATCAGAAATGCCATTGCCGTGGTTAGCTTGGCTACTGCGAAGATTTAGTCTCTGTTGCTGTGAGGTTGTTTGCCTGAGTAGATAAAACCCAAACCCTACCTCAACCAAAACATGAAGAAATTCATCAGTTAATTTGATCTAAAATTGACTACGAGAAAGTCTGTACTTCATTTCAAAATTGTCATTTCTGTTTTTAACTTGGCTACCGCGAAGTGGTAGTCTCTGTCACTGTGGGATTGTCTGCCTGAGCAGGTAAAACACTTACCCTAACCCAACCGAAACATGTAGAAAGAGCAATCTGTTTATTTTATCCAAAACTATCGCGCCGAGAAGCTCGGTACGTTCCATCCGCATTGCCATAATTAGCTTGGCTATGATGAAGAGTTGGTCTCTGTTGCTGTGGGATTTCTGAGGGATTGTTCGACTAAACGGATAAAACTCTTACCCTAAGCGAAACATGTAGAAAGCAGTCCAGTCATTTTATCCAAAACTTTCACTCCGAGAAGCTTGGTACTTTGTATCAGAAATGCCATTGCAGTGGTTAGCTTGGCTACTGCGAAGAGGTAGTCTCTGTTGCTGTGGTATTCTCTGTGTGATTGTCTACCTGAGCTGATAAAAACCCTTACCCTAAGCGAAACATGTAGAAAGAGCCATCTTGTTCTACATCTTTCGGTCAGGGTTGGCGTAGAGTTATGGTCAGCAAAAGAGACTGTCCACCTGAGCAGATAAAACTACCCAAACCTTATCTAAACCGGAACATGTAGAAAGAACCATCCGTTAATTTGATCCAAAACTTTGACTACGAGAAGCTTGGTACTCTCCTTCAGAAATGACATTGCTGTGGTTAGTTTGGCGACCGCGAAGAATTGGTCACTTTCTGTGGTATATTCTGTGGGGTTATCTGCCCGAGCAGATGGAATTCACCCCAACCGAAATGTAGAAGGAGCCTTCCTTTAACTGGATCCAAAAATCTTACTGACAAGCTCTGTACTTTCCATCAAAAATGCGATTGTCATGGTGAGCTTTGCTACCACGAAGAGTTGGTCTCTGTTGCTGTGATATTCTCTGTGGCATTGTCTGCCTGGGCAGGTAAAACACTTACCCTAACCCAACCGAAACATGTAGAAAGAGCCATCTGTTTATTTTATCCAAAACTATCGCGCTGAGAAGCTCAGTACGTTCCAGCCGCATTGCCATAATTAGCTTGGCTACGATGAAGAGTTGGTCTCTGTTGCTGTGGGATTTCTGAGGGATTGTTCAATTAAACGGATAAAACCCTTACCCTAAGTGAAACATGTAGAAGCGCTCCGGTAATTTTATCCAAAACTTTCACTCCAAGAAGCTTGGTACTTTCCACCAGAAATGCCGTTGCCGTGGTTAGCTTGGCTACTGCGAAGAGTTAGTCTCTGTTGCTGTGGCATTCTCTGTTCGATTGTCTGCCTGAGCAGATAATGCCTTTCAACTAAGCGAAATATATAGAAAAAGCCGTCCAGTAATTTTATCAAACTTTTACTACGAGTAGCTTGGTACTTTCCATCAGAAATTCCATTTTCGTAGTTAGCTTGGCTATGATGAAGAGTTGGTATCTGTTGCTGTTGTATTTCTGCGATTGTCTGCTTAAACAGATAACACACTTACCCTAACCCAACCAAAACATGTAGGAAGAGCCGTCTGTTAATTTTATTCAAAACATTCACTCAAAGAAGCTCGGTTCTTTGCTTCAGAAATTCCATTGCCGTGGTTAGCTTGGCTACCATGAAGAGTTGGTCTCTGTTTCTGAGGGATTGTCCGCCTCAATGGATTAAACCCTTACACAAAGCGAAATATGTAGAAAAGCCGTGCATTAATTTTACCCAAATCTTTCCCTCCAAGAAGCTCTGTACTTTCCATCAGAAATGCCATTGATGTGATTAGCTTGGCTACCACGAAGAGTTATTCTCTGTTGTTGTTGTATTTATGCGGATTGTCCGACTGAACAGATAAAATCCTTATCTTAAGCGAAATTTGTAGCAAGCGGCGTCCAGTAATGTTATCCAAAACTTTCACACCGAGAAGCTTGGTACTTTCCATCAGGAATGCCATTGCCGTAGTTAGCTTGGCTACTACGAAGAGTTAGTCTCTGTTGCTGTGGTATTCTCTGTGCGATTGACTGCCTGGGCTGATAAAACCGTTACACTAAGCGAAATATGTAGAAAGAGCTGCCCAGTAATTTTATGCAAAACTTTCACTCCGAGAAGCTTGGTACTTTCCATTAGAAATGCCATTGCCGTGGTTAGCTTGGGTACTGTGAAGAGTTGGTCTCTGTTGCTGTGGTATTCTCTGTGCGATTGTCTGCCTGAGTGGATAAAACCCTTACACTAAGCGAAACATGCAGAAAGAGCCGTCCATTACTGTTATACAAAACTTTCACTCCAAGAAGCTTGGTACTTTCCATCAGGAATGCCATTGCTGCAGTTAGCTTGGCTACTGCGAAGAGTTGGTCTCTGTTGCTGTGGTATCCTCTGTGCGATTGACTGCCTGAGCTGATAAAACCCTAACGCTAAGCGAAACATGTAGAAAGGGCCGTCCATTAATTTCATCCAAAACTTTCACTCCGAGAAGCTTGGTACTTTGCATCAGTAATGCCATTGCTGTGTTTAGCTTGGCTACTACGAAGAGTTAGTCTCTGTTGCTGTGGTGTTCTCTGTGCGATTGTCTGCCTAAGCTGATAAAACCCTTACACTAAGCGAAATATGTGGAAAGAGCTGTCCAGTAATTTTATCCAAAACTTTCACTCAGAGAATCTTGATACTTTCCCTCAGTCATGACATTGCCTTGGTTTGCTTCACTTCCACGAAGAGTTAGTCTCTGTTGCTGTTGTATTTCTGTGGGATTGTCCGACTGAACAGATAAAACCCTTACTATAAGTAACATATGTAGAATAGCCGTTCATTAATTTCACTGCAAGAAACTTGATACTTTCCATCAGGATTGCCATAGTTAGCTTGGCTACTACAAAGAGTTAGTCTCTGTTGCTGTGGTATTCTCTGTGCGATTGTCTGTCTGAGCTTATAAAACCCTTACACTAAGCGAAATATGTAGAAAGAGCTGTCCATTAATGTTATCCAAAACTTTCACTCCGAGAATCTTGGTACTTCCCATCAGGAATGCCATTGCTGTAGTTAGCTTGGCTACTACGAAGTTGGTCTCTGTCGCTGTGGGATTGTCTGCCTGAGCAGGTAAAACCCTTACCGTAACTCTACTCTAACCAAAAGATGTGGAACGACCCAACCCTTAATTTTATTCCGAGCAGCTCGGTACATTCCATCTGAAATGCCATTACTGTGGTTAGCTTGTCTATCGAAGTTATTCTCTGTTGCAGTGGTATTCTCTAAGATTTTCTGCCTTAGCAGGTAAAACCCTAACACTATCCCAACCGAAACGTCTAGAAAGACCAGTCCGTTTATTTCATTTGAGACTATCACTTCATGTTCAGAAATGCTACTGCGAAGAGGTAGTCGCTGTTGATGTGGTATTGTTTGCCTGAGCAGACAAAACTCTTAGCCTAACTCATCCCTAAACGAAAGATGTAGAAAGGGCAATCTGTTAATTTTATCCAAACCTTTCAGTTGGAAAAACTCAGTATTTTCCATCAGAAATGACTTTGTCATGGATAGCTTGGCTACTGCTAAGAGTTATTCTCTGTTGTGGTATTTTTTTTTTTTGTGGGATTGTCTGACTGAGCAGATAAGCCCTAACCCAAACCTTAGCTTTCTACATGTTTCACTTGAGTTCTCTTTGTTCATTTTATGCAAAACTTTTACTCTGAAAAGCTCAGTACTTTCTGTCAGAAATACCATTGCCGTGGTTAGCTTGGCTACTGCGACGAGTTGGTGTCTTGCTGTGGTATTCTCTGTAGGATTGTATGCCAGAGCAGATGAAACCCTTGCCCCAACCCTAATCGAAAGATATAGAGCCATCCGTTACGTTCAGCTAATCCTACTTTCGGGGATAAGTTCTTTAGTTTTATCGTGAGAAATGTTTTTCTAAAGTGAGTCCCGCCACCCACGATGATGAGCTGGGGTGCTTCTTCCTGAGCGCTAAGCGGGTACAGAGAAGTGGTTTAATCACAAGCTCTGTGCATTTAGATGATGTTCAATGTTCCTTTCATGGGAGCATCAAGAGAAGGGGCATGTTCTGAGTGGTAAAAAGGAAAAAAGTGCAGAAATTTATCAATTTGATCTAAACCTTAGTCTTAACTCTTTAAACATTAAATTGCAATTGCAGAAAAGTTAAATTTAAAAAAAAAAAACCAAAACAAAAAACACTTGTATCGTTTCAAACCCCACCAACAACTTTTCAAGTTTAAAACGGGATAAAGTAATCAAGATATAAGACAATGGGAGATCAGTTGTAACGAATAAACACCCAAATTGTCCCTGGACTTAACCAATCAAACTCTACCCCTAACCCTAATCCTTGGGGTATTTCTAATCCAGCACTTGGGCATTGGCGGAGGTGCTCAGTTGACATGTGTTGGCTCTGGCATTCAACCCTAACCATAAAGTTAACCTAGTATTTTCAATCTGAAATGCCCTTGCCGTGGTTAGCTTGGTTACTGCGAAGAGTTGGTCTCTGTTGCTGTGGTATTCTCTGCGATTGACTGCCTGAGCTGATAAAACCCATACCCTAAGCGAAACATGTAGAAATAGCCATCTTGTTATACATTTTTCAGTCAGGATTGGTGTAGGGTTATGGTCAGCAACAGAGACTGTCTGCCTGTGCAGATAAAACCCTTATACTAAACCTATCCCAACCCTTTAAAAATGTAGAAAGAGCCATCTGTTAATTGTATACCAACCTAAAGCTCCAAGACACTCAGTATTTCCCATCAGAAATGCCATTGCCATGGTTGGCTTGACTCCTGCTAAGAATTAATCCCACAAAGAAGACCATAGTAACAGAGACTGTCTTGGCGGTTGCCAAGCTAACCACTGCAGTGGCATTTCTGATGGAAAGTACAGAGCTTCTCGGTGTGAAAGGACTGGATAAAATTAACGGATAGCTCATTCTACATTTGTTCTTTTTTTTTTTTTTTTTTTTGCTCCTTTATGGGAGCTTCGAGGAAGGAGTGCATTCTGAGGGGTTAAAAAGGGGGAACATTTCAGAAATCCACCAGTTTTATCCAGACCTAAACCTTAGTCCTAACCCTTAACCTAAAAACATTAAATTGCAATAGCAGACTACTTCAAAAAAAGATGCTTATATTACTCTAAACCCCACCAATAACTTTTCAAGCTTAAAGCAGGGTAAACTAATCAAGATGGGATGTGAATTGTAAAGAAGAAACATCCAAATTTACCGTATCCTTAATCCATCAAACTCTATCCACATCCCTAACCCTAATTCTGGGGATTTCTTTAAGCCAGCACTGGCGGAGGCACTCTGGTGAGACGCGCTGGCCCGGGCATTCAACCCTTAACTTTCACTCCGAGAAGCTCAATATTATCCACCAGAAATGCCATTGCCGTGGTTAGCTTGGCTACTGCGAAGAGTTAGTCTCTGTTGCTGTGATATTCTCTGTGCGATTGTCTGCCTGAGCTGATAAAACCCTTACACTAAGCGAAACATATAGAAAGAAACGTCCATTAATTTTATCCAAGACTTTCACTCCGAGAAGCTTGGTACTTTCAAACAGAAATGCCATTGCCGTTGTTAGCTTGGCTACTGCTAAGAGTTAGTCTCGGTTGCTGTGGTATTCTCTGTGCGATTGCCTGCCTGAGCTGATAAAACCCTTACCATAAGCGAAACATAGGAAGAGCCGTCCATTAATTTTATCCAAGACTTTCACTGCGAGAAACTTGGTACTATCCATCAGAAATGCCATTGCCGTGGTTAGCTTTGCTACTGCGAAGAGTTGGTCTCTGCTGCTCTGGTATTCTCTGTGCGATTGTCTGCCTGAGATGATAAAACCCTTACGCTAAGCGAAACATATAGAAAGAAACTTCCATTAATTTTATCCAAGACTTTCACTCCGAGAAGCTTGGTACTTTCCATCAGAAATGCCATTGCCATGGTCAGCTGGCTACTGCGAAGAGTTAGTCTGTTGCTGTGGTATTCTCTGTGCGATTGTCTGCCTGAGCTGATAAAACCCTTACGCTAAGCGAAACATAGAAAGAGCCGTCCATTAATTTTACCCAAGACTTTCACTCTGAGAAGCTTGGTACTTTCCATCAGAAATGCCATTGCCGTGGTTAGCTTGGCTACTGCGAAGAGTTAGTCTCTGTTGCTGTGCGATTGTCTGCCTGAGCTGATAAAACCCTTACACTAAGCGAAACATATAAAAAGAGCCGTCCATTAATTCTATCCAAGACTTTCACTCCGAGAAGCTTGGTACTTTAAATCAGAAATACTATTGCCGTGGTTAGCTTGGCTACTGCGAAGAGTTCGTCTCTGTTGCTGTGGTATTCTCTTTGCGATTGTCTGCCATAGCTGAAAAAATCCTTACGCTAAGCAAAACATATAGAAAGAACCGTCCATTAATTCTATCCAAGACTTTCACTCCGAGAAGCTTGGTACTTTCCATCAGAAATGCCATTGCCGTGGTTAGCTCGGCTACTGCGAAGAGTTAGTCTCTTTTGCTGTGGTATTCTCTGTGCGATTGTCTGCCTCAGCTGATAAAACCCATACTCTAAGCGAAACATGTAGAAAGAGCCATCTTGTTCTATATTTTTCAGTCAGGGTTGGTGTAGGGTTATGGTCAGCAACAGAGACTGTCTGCCTGTGCAGATAAAACCCTTATACTAAATCTATTCCAACCCTTTAAAATGTAGAAAGAGCCGTCTGTTAATTGTATACAAACCTAAAGCTCCAAGACACTCAGTATTTCCCATCAGAAATGCCATTGCTGTGGTTAGCTTGACTCCTGCTAAGAATTAATCCCACAAAGAATACCATAGTAACAGACTGTCTTGGCGGTTGCCAAGCTAACCGCTGCAGTGGCATGTCTGATGCAAAGTACAGAGCTTCTCGGTGTGAAAGGACTGGATAAAATTAACGGATAGCTCATTCTACATTTGTTTTTTTTTTTTTTTTGTTTTTTTTGCTCCTTTATGGGAGCTTCGAGGAAGGAGCGCATACTGAGGGGTTAAAAAGGGGGAACATTTCATAAATCCACCAGTTTTATCCAGACCTAAACCTTAGTCCTAACCCTTACCCTAAAAACATAAAATTGCAATAGCAGACGACTTCCAAAAAAAAGAGAAGAAGCTTATATTACTCTAAACCCCACCAATAACTTTCCAAGCTTAAAGCAGGGTAAACTAATCAAGATGGGAGGTGAATTGTAAAGAAGAAACATCCAAATTTACCGTATCCTTAATCCATCAAACTCTATCCACATCCCTAACCCTAATTCTGGGGATAGCTCGAAGCCAGCACTGGCGGAGGCACTCTGGTGACACGCGCTGGCCCGGGCATTCAACCCTTAACTTTCACTCCGAGAAGCTCAATATTATCCATCAGAAATGCCATTGCCGTGGTTAGCTTGGCTACTGCGAAGAGTTAGTCTCTGTTGCTGTGGTATTCTCTGTGCGATTGTCTGCCTGAGCTGATAAAACCCTTACCCTAAGCGAAACATAGAAAGAGCCGTCCAGTAATTTTCTCTAAAACTTTCGCTTCGAGAAGCTTGGTCCTTCCATCAGAAATGCCATTGCTGTGGTTAGCTTGGCTACTGCGAAGACCGTCTCTGTTGCTGTGGTATTCTCTGTGCGATTGTCTGCCTGAGCTGATAAAACCCTTACACTAAGCGAAACATATAGAAAGAGCCGTCCATTAATTTTATCCAAGACTTGAACTCCGAGAAGCTTGGTACTTTCCATCAGAAATGCCATTGCCACGGTTAGCTTGGCTACTGCGAAGAGTTAGTCTCTGTTGCTGTGGTATTCTCTGTGCGATTGTCTGCCTGAGCTGATAAAACTCTTAAGCTAAGCGAAACATAGAAAGAGCCGTCCCTTAATTTCATCCGAGACTTTCACTCCGAGAAGCTTGGTACTTTCCATCAGAAATGCCATTGCCATGGTCAGCTGGCTACTGCGAAGAGTTAGTCTCTGTTGCTGTGGTATTCTCTGTGCGATTGTCTGCCTGAGCTGATAAAACCCTTACACTTAGCGAATCATAGAAAGATCCATCCATTAATTTTATCCAAGACTTTCACTCCAAGAAGCTTGGTACTTTCCATCAGAAATGCCATTGCCGTGGTTAGCTTGGCTACTGCGAAGAGTTCGTCTCTGTTGCTGTGGAATTCTCTGTGCGATTGTCTGCCTGAGCTGATAAAACCCTTACGCTAAGCGAAACATAGAAAGAGCCGTCCCTTAATTTCATCCGAGACTTTCACTCCGAGAAGCTTGGTACTTTCCATCAGAAATGCCATTGCCATGGTCAGCTGGCTACTGCGAAGAGTTAGTCTCTGTTGCTGTGGTATTCTCTGTGCGATTGTCTGCCTGAGCTGATAAAACCGTTACACTTAGCGAATCATAGAAAGATCCATCCATTAATTTTATCCAAGACTTTCACTCCAAGAAGCTTGGTACTTTCCATCAGAAATGTCATTGCCGTGGTTAGCTTGGCTACTGCGAAGAGTTAGTCTCTGTTGCTGTGGTATCCTCTGTGCGATTGACTGCCTGAGCTGATAAAACCCTAACGCTAAGCGAAACATGTAGAAAGGGCCGTCCATTAATTTCATCCAAAACTTTCACTCCGAGAAGCTTGGTACTTTGCATCAGTAATGCCATTGCTGTGTTTAGCTTGGCTACTACGAAGAGTTAGTCTCTGTTGCTGTGGTGTTCTCTGTGCGATTGTCTGCCTAAGCTGATAAAACCCTTACACTAAGCGAAATATGTGGAAAGAGCTGTCCAGTAATTTTATCCAAAACTTTCACTCAGAGAATCTTGATACTTTCCCTCAGTCATGACATTGCCTTGGTTTGCTTCACTTCCACGAAGAGTTAGTCTCTGTTGCTGTTGTATTTCTTTGGGATTGTCCGACTGAACAGATAAAACCCTTACTATAAGTAACATATGTAGAATAGCCGTTCATTAATTTCACTGCAAGAAACTTGATACTTTCCATCAGGATTGCCATAGTTAGCTTGGCTACTACGAAGAGTTAGTCTCTGTTGCTGTGGTATTCTCTATGCGATTGTCTGTCTGAGCTTATAAAACCCTTACACTAAGCGAAATATGTAGAAAGAGCTGTCCATTAATGTTATCCAAAACTTTCACTCCGAGAAGCTTGGTACTTCCCATCAGGAATGCCATTGCTGTAGTTAGCTTGGCTACTACGAAGTTGGTCTCTGTCGCTGTGGGATTGTCTGCCTGAGCAGGTAAAACCCTTACCGTAACTCTACTCTAACCAAAAGATGTGGAACGACCCAACCCTTAATTTTATTCCGAGCAGCTCGGTACATTCCATCTGAAATGCCATTACTGTGGTTAGCTTGTCTATCGAAGTTATTCTCTGTTGCAGTGGTATTCTCTAAGATTTTCTGCCTTAGCAGGTAAAACCCTAACACTATCCCAACCGAAACGTCTAGAAAGACCAGTCCGTTTATTTCATCTGAAACTATCACTTCATGTTCAGAAATGCTACTGCGAAGAGGTAGTCGCTGTTGATGTGGTATTGTTTGCCTGAGCAGACAAAACTCTTAGCCTAACTCATCCCTAAACGAAAGATGTAGAAAGGGCAATCTGTTAATTTTATCCAAACCTTTCAGTTGGAAAAACTCAGTATTTTCCATCAGAAATGACTTTGTCATGGATAGCTTGGCTACTGCTAAGAGTTATTCTCTGTTGTGGTATTTTTTTTTTGTGGGATTGTCTGACTGAGCAGATAAGCCCTAACCCAAACCTTAGCTTTCTACATGTTTCACTTGAGATCTCTTTGTTCATTTTATGCAAAACTTTTACTCTGAAAAGCTCAGTACTTTCTGTCAAATACCATTGCCGTGGTTAGCTTGGCTACTGCGACGAGTTGGTGTCTTGCTGTGGTATTCTCTGTAGGATTGTATGCCAGAGCAGATGAAACCCTTGCCCCAACCCTAATCGAAAGATATAGAGCCATCCGTTACGTTCAGCTAATCCTACTTTCGGGGATAAGTTCTTTAGTTTTATCGTGAGAAATGTTTTTCTAAAGTGAGTCCCGCCACCCACGATGATGAGCTGGGGTGCTTCTTCCTGAGCGCTAAGCGGGTACAGAGAAGTGGTTTAATCACAAGCTCTGTGCATTTAGATGATGTTCAATGTTCCTTTCATGGGAGCATCAAGAGAAGGGGCATGTTCTGAGTGGTAAAAAGGAAAAAAGTGCAGAAATTTATCAATTTGATCTAAACCTTAGTCTTAACTCTTTAAACATTAAATTGCAATTGCAGAAAAGTTAAATTTTAAAAAAAAACCAAAACACTTGTATCGTTTCAAACCCCACCAACAACTTTTCAAGTTTAAAACGGGATAAAGTAATCAAGATATAAGACAATGGGAGATCAGTTGTAACGAATAAACACCCAAATTGTCCCTGGACTTAACCAATCAAACTCTACCCCTAACCCTAATCCTTGGGGTATTTCTAATCCAGCACTTGGGCATTGGCGGAGGTGCTCAGTTGACATGTGTTGGCTCTGGCATTCAACCCTAACCATAAAGTTAACCTAGTATTTTCAATCTGAAATGCCCTTGCCGTGGTTAGCTTGGTTACTGCGAAGAGTTAGTCTCTGTTGCTGTGGTATTCTCTGTGCGATTCTCTGCCTGAGCTGATAAAACCCTTACACTAAGCGAAACATATAGAAAGAGCCGTCCATTAATTCTATCCAAGACTTTCACTCCGAGAAGCTTGGTATTTCCCATCAGAAATGCCATTGCTGTGGTTAGCTTGACTCCTGCTAAGAATTAATCCCACAAAGAATACCATAGTAACAGAGACTGTCTTGGAGGTTGCCAAGCTAACCACTGCAGTGGCGTTTCTGATGGAAAGTACAGAGCTTCTCGGTGTGAAAGGTTTGGATAAAATTAACGGATAGCTCATTCTACATTTGTTGTTGTTGTGTTTTTTTTTTTTTTTGCTCCTTTATGGGAGCTTCAAGGAAGGAGCGCATTCTGAGGGGTTAAAAGGGGGAACATTTCAGAAATCCACCAGTTTTATCCAGACCTAAACCTTAGTCCTAACCCTTACCCTAAAAACATTAAATTGCAATAGCAGACTACTTCCAAAAAAAAGAGAAGCTTATATTACTCTAAACCCCACCAATAACTTTTCAAGCTTAAAGCAGCGTAAACTAATCAAGATGGGAGGTGAATTGTAAAGAAGAAACATCCAAATTTACCGTATCCTTAATCCATCAAACTCTATCCACATCCCTAACCCTAATTTTGGGGATATCTCTAAGCCAGCACTGGCGGAGGCACTCTGGTGACACGCGCTGGCCCGGGCATTCGACCCTTAACTTTCACTGCGAGAAGCTTGGTACTTTCCATCAGAAATGCCATTGCCGTGGTTAGCTTGGCTACTGCAAAGAGTTAGTCTCTGTTGCTGTGGTATTCTCTGTGCGAAAGTCTGCCTGAGCTGATAAAACCCTTACACTAAGCGAAACATAGAAAGAGCCGTCCATTAATTTTATCCAAGACTTTCACTCCGAGAAGCTTGGTACTTTCCATCAGGAATGCCATTGCCGTGGTTAGCTTGGCTACTGCGAAGAGTTAGTCTCTGTTGCTCTGGTATTCTCTGTGCGATTGTCTGCCTGAGCTGATAAACCCTTACACTAAGCGAAACATATAGAAAGAGCCGTCCATTAATTCTATGCAAAACTTTCACTCTGAGAAGCTTGGTACTTTCCATCAGAAATGCCATTGCCGTGGTTAGCTTGGCTACTGCGAAGAGTTAGTCTCTTTTGCTGTGGTATTCTCTGTGCGATTGTCTGCCTCAGCTGATAAAACCCATACCCTAAGCGAAACATGTAGAAAGAGCCATCTCGTTCTATATTTTTCAGTCAGGGTTGGTGTAGGGTTATGGTCAGCAACAGAGACTGTCTGCCTGTGCAGATAAAACCCTTATACTAAATCTATCCCAACCCTTTAAAATGTCGAAAGAGCCATCTGTTAATTGTATACAAACCTAAAGCTCCAAGACACTCAGTATTTCCCATCAGAAATGCCATTGCTGTGGTTAGCTTGACTCCTGCTAAGAATTAATCCCACAAAGAATACCATAGTAACAGAGACTGTCTTGGCGGTTGCCAAGCTAACCACTGCAGTGGCGTTTCTGATGGAAAGTACAGAGCTTCTCGGTGTGAAAGGTTTGGACAAAATTAACGGATAGCTCATTCTACATTTGTTTTTTTTTTTTGCTCCTTTATGGGAGCTTCGAGGAAGGAGCGCATTCTGAGGGGTTTAAAAGGGGGAACATTTCAGAGATCCACCAGTTTTATCCAGACCTAAACCTTAGTCCTAACCCTTACCCTAAAAACATTAAATTGCAATAGCAGACTACTTCCAAAAAAAAGAGAAGAAGCTTATATTACTCTAAACCCCACCAATAACTTTCCAAGCTTAAAGCAGGGTAAACTAATCAAGATGGGAGGTGAATTGTTAAGAAGAAACATCCAAATTTACCGTATCCTTAATCCATCAAACTCTATCCACATCCCTAACCCTATTTCTGGGGATATCTCTAAGCCAGCACTGGCGGAGGCACTCTGGTGACACGCGCTGGCCCGGGCATTCAACCCTTAACTTTCACTCCGAGAAGCTCAACATTATCCATCAGAAATGCCATTGCCGTGGTTAGCTTGGCTACTGTGAAGAGTTAGTCTCTGTTGCTGTGGTATTCTCTGTGCGATTTTCTGCCTGAGCTGATAAAACCCTTCAACTAAGCGAAACATAGAAAGAGCCGTCCATTAATTTTATCCAAGATTTTCACTGCGAGAAGCTTGGTACTTTCCATCAGCAATGCCATTGCCGTGGTTGGCTTGGCTACTGCGAAGAGTTCGTCTCTGTTGCTCTGGTATTCTCTGTGCGATTGTATGCCTGAGCTGATAAAACCCTTGCGCTAAGCGAAACATGTAGAAAGAGCCGTCCATTAATTCTATCCAAGACTTTCACTCCGATAAGCTTGGTACTTTCCATCAGAAATGCCATTGCTGTGGTTAGCTTGGCTACTGCGAAGAGTTAGTCTCTGTTGGTGTGCGATTGTCTGCCTGAGCTGATAAAACCCTTACACTAAGCGAAACATATAAAAAGAGCCGTCCATTAATTCTATCCAAGACTTTCCCTCCGAGAAGCTTGGTACTTTCCATCAGAAATGCCATTGCCGTGGTTAGCTTGGCTACTGCAAAGAGTTAGTCTCTGTTGCTGTGGTATTCTCTGTGCGAAAGTCTGTCTGAGCTGATAAAACCCTTACACTAAGCGAAACATAGAAAGAGCCGTCCAGTAATTTTCTCTAAAACTTTCGCTTCGAGAAGCTTGGTCCTTCCATCAGAAATGCCATTGCTGTGGTTAGCTTGGCTACTGTGAAGACTGTCTCTGTTGCTGTGGTATTCTCTGTGCGATTGTCTGCCTGAGCTGATAAAACCCTTACACTAAGCGAAACATATACAAAGAGCCGTCTATTAATTTTATCCAAGACTTTAACTCCGAGAAGCTTGGTACTTTCCATCAGAAATGCCATTGCCGTGGTTAGCTTGGCTACTGCGAAGAGTTAGTCTCTGTTGCTGTGCGATTGTCTGCCTGAGCTGATAAAACCCTTATACTAAGCGAAACATATAAAAAGAGCCGTCCATTAATTCTATCCAAGACTTTCACTCCGAGAAGCTTGGTACTTTCCATCAGGAATGCCATTGCCGTGGTTAGCTTGGCTACTGCGAAGAGTTAGTCTCTGTTGCTCTGGTATTCTCTGTGCGATTGTCTGCCTGAGCTGATAAAACCCTTACACTAAGCGAAACATAGAAAGAGCCGTCCATTAATTTTATCCAAGATTTTCACTCTGAGAAGCTTGGTACTTTCCATCAGAAATGCCATTGCCGTGGTTAGCTTGGCTACTGCGAAGAGTTAGTCTCTGTTGCTGTGCGATTGTCTGCCTGAGCTGATAAAACCCTTATACTAAGCGAAACGTATAAAAAGAGCCGTCCATTAATTCTATCCAAGACTTTCACTCCGAGAAGCTTGGTACTTTCCATCAGGAATGCCATTGCCGTGGTTAGCTTGGCTACTGCGAAGAGTTAGTCTCTGTTGCTCTGGTATTCTCTGCGCGATTGTCTGCCTGAGCTGATAAAACCCTTACACTAAGCGAAACATAGAAAGAGCCGTCCATTAATTTTATCCAAGACTTTCAATCCGAGAAGCTTGGTACTTTCCATCAGGAATGCCATTGCCGTGGTTAGCCTGGCTACTGCAAAGAGTTAGTCTCTGTTGCTGTGGTATTCTCTGTGCGATTGTCTGCCTGAGCTGATAAAACCCTTACACTAAGCGAAACATATAGAAAGAGCCGTCCATTAATTCTATCCAAGACTTTCACTCCGAGAATCTTGGTACTTTCCATCAGAAATGCCATTGCCGTGGTTAGCTTGGCTACTGCGAAGAGTTACTCTCTTTTGCTGTGGTATTCTCTGTGCGATTGTCTGCCTCAGCTGATAAAACCCATACCCTAAGCGAAACATGTAGAAAGAGCCATCTTGTTCTATATTTTTCAGTCAGGGTTGGTGTAGGGTTATGGTCAGCAACAGAGACTGTCTGCCTGTGCAGATAAAACCCTTATACTAAATCTATCCCAACCCTTTAAAATGTCGAAAGAGCCATCTGTTAATTGTATACAAACCTAAAGCTCCAAGACACTCAGTATTTCCCATCAGAAATGCCATTGCTGTGGTTAGCTTGACTCCTGCTAAGAATTAATCCCACAAAGAATACCATAGTAACAGAGACTGTCTTGGCGGTTGCCAAGCTAACCACTGCAGTGGCGTTTCTGATGGAAAGTACAGAGCTTCTCGGTGTGAAAGGTTTGGACAAAATTAACGGATAGCTCATTCTACATTTGTTTTTTTTTTTGCTCCTTTATGGGAGCTTCGAGGAAGGAGCGCATTCTGAGGGGTTAAAAAGGGGGAACATTTCAGAGATCCACCAGTTTTATCCAGACCTAAACCTTAGTCCTAACCCTTACCCTAAAAACATTAAATTGCAATAGCAGACTACTTCCAAAAAAAAGAGAAGAAGCTTATATTACTCTAAACCCCACCAATAACTTTCCAAGCTTAAAGCAGGGTAAACTAATCAAGATGGGAGGTGAATTGTAAAGAAGAAACATCCAAATTTACCGTATCCTTAATCCATCAAACTCTATCCACATCCCTAACCCTATTTCTGGGGATATCTCTAAGGCAGCACTGGCGGAGGCACTCTGGTGACACGCGCTGGCCCGGGCATTCAACCCTTAACTTTCACTCCGAGAAGCTCAATATTATCCATCAGAAATGCCATTGCCGTGGTTAGCTTGGCTACTGTGAAGAGTTAGTCTCTGTTGCTGTGGTATTCTCTGTGCGATTTTCTGCCTGAGCTGATAAAACCCTTCAACTAAGCGAAACATAGAAAGAGCCGTCCATTAATTTTATCCAAGATTTTCACTGCGAGAAGCTTGGTACTTTCCATCAGCAATGCCATTGCCGTGGTTGGCTTGGCTACTGCGAAGAGTTCGTCTCTGTTGCTGTGGTATTCTCTGTGCGATTGTCTGCCTGAGCTGATAAAACCCTTACACTAAGCGAAACATATAGAAAGAAACGTCCCTTAATTTTATCCAAGACTTTCACTCCGATAAGCTTGGTACTTTCCATCAGAAATGCCATTGCTGTGGTTAGCTTGGCTACTGCGAAGAGATAGTCTCTGTTGGTGTGCGATTGTCTGCCTGAGCTGATAAAACCCTTACACTAAGCGAAACATATAGAAAGAGCCGTCCATTAATTCTATGCAAGACTTTCACTCTGAGAAGCTTGGTACTTTCCATCAGAAATGCCATTGCCGTGGTTAGCTTGGCTACTGCGAAGAGTTAGTCTCTTTTGCTGTGGTATTCTCTGTGCGATTGTCTGCCTGAGCTGATAAAACCCTTACACTAAGCGAAACATATAGAAAGAGCCGTCCATTAATTCTATGCAAGACTTTCACTCTGAGAAGCTTGGTACTTTCCATCAGAAATGCCATTGCCGTGGTTAGCTTGGCTACTGCGAAGAGTTAGTCTCTTTTGCTGTGGTATTCTCTGTGCGATTGTCTGCCTCAGCTGATAAAACCCATACCCTAAGCGAAACATGTAGAAAGAGCCATCTTGTTCTATATTTTTCAGTCAGGGTTGGTGTAGGGTTATGGTCAGCAACAGAGACTGTCTGCCTGTGCAGATAAAACCCTTATACTAAATCTATCCCAACCCTTTAAAATGTAGAAAGAGCCATCTGTTAATTGTATACAAACCTAAATCTCCAAGACACTCAGTACTTTCCATCAGAAATGCCATTGCTGTGGTTAGCTTGACTCCTGCTAAGAATTAATCCCACAAAGAATACCATAGTAACAGAGACTGTCTTGGCGGTTGCCAAGCTAACCACTGCAGTGGCGTTTCTGATGGAAAGTACAGAGCTTCTCGGTGTGAAAGGTTTGGACAAAATTAACGGATAGCTCATTCTACATTTGTTTGTTTTTTGTTTTTTTTTGCTCCTTTATGGGAGCTTCGAGGAAGGAGCGCATTCTGAGGGGTTTAAAAGGGGGAACATTTCAGAGATCCACCAGTTTTATCCAGACCTAAACCTTAGTCCTAACCCTTACCCTAAAAACATTAAATTGCAATAGCAGACTACTTCCAAAAAAAAGAGAAGAAGCTTATATTACTCCTAAACCCCACCAATAACTTTCCAAGCTTAAAGCAGGGTAAACTAATCAAGATGGGAGGTGAATTGTAAAGAAGAAACATCCAAATTTACCGTATCCTTAATCCATCAAACTCTATCCACATCCCTAACCCTATTTCTGGGGATATCTCCAAGGCAGCACTGGCGGAGGCACTCTGGTGACACGCGCTGGCCCGGGCATTCAACCCTTAACTTTCACTCCGAGGAGCTCAATATTATCCATCAGAAATGCCATTGCCGTGGTTAGCTTGGCTACTGTGAAGAGTTAGTCTCTGTTGCTGTGGTATTCTCTGTGCGAAAGTCTGCCTGAGCTGATAAAACCCTTACACTAAGCGAAATATAGAAAGAGCCGTCCATTAATTTTATCCAAGACTTTCACTCTGAGAAGCTTGGTACTTTCCATCAGGAATGCCATTGCCGTGGTTAGCTTGGCTACTGTGAAGAGTTAGTCTCTGTTGCTGTGGTATTCTCTGTGCGATTTTCTGCCTGAGCTGATAAAACCCTTCAACTAAGCGAAACATAGAAAGAGCCGTCCATTAATTTTATCCAAGATTTTCACTGCGAGAAGCTTGGTACTTTCCATCAGCAATGCCATTGCCGTGGTTGGCTTGGCTACTGCGAAGAGTTCGTCTCTGTTGCTCTGGTATTCTCTGTGCGATTGTATGCCTGAGCTGATAAAACCCTTACGCTAAGCGAAACATGTAGAAAGAGCCGTCCATTAATTCTATCCAAGACTTTCACTCCGATAAGCTTGGTACTTTCCATCAGAAATGCCATTGCTGTGGTTAGCTTGGCTACTGCGAAGAGTTAGTCTCTGTTGGTGTGCGATTGTCTGCCTGAGCTGATAAAACCCTTACACTAAGCGAAACATATAAAAAGAGTCGTCCATTAATTCTATCCAAGACTTTCCCTCCGAGAAGCTTGGTACTTTCCATCAGAAATGCCATTGCCGTGGTTAGCTTGGCTACTGCAAAGAGTTAGTCTCTGTTGCTGTGGTATTCTCTGTGCGAAAGTCTGTCTGAGCTGATAAAACCTTTACCCTAAGCGAAACATAGAAAGAGCCGTCCAGTAATTTTCTCTAAAACTTTCGCTTCGAGAAGCTTGGTCCTTCCATCAGAAATGCCGTTGCTGTGGTTAGCTTGGCTACTGTGAAGACTGTCTCTGTTGCTGTGGTATTCTCTGTGCGATTGTCTACCTGAGCTGATAAAACCCTTACACTAAGCGAAACATATAGAAAGAGCCGTCCATTAATTTTATCCAAGACTTTAACTCCGAGAAGCTTGGTACTTTCCATCAGAAATGCCATTGCCGTGGTTAGCTTGGCTACTGCGAAGAGTTGGTCTCTGTTGCTGTGGTATTCTCTGTGCGATTGTCTGCCATAGCTGAAAAAATCCTTACACTAAGCGAAACATAGAAAGAGCCGTCCATTAATTTTATCCAAGATTTTCACTCTGAGAAGCTTGGTACTTTCCATCAGAAATGCCATTGCCGTGGTTAGCTTGGCTACTGCGAAGAGTTAGTCTCTGTTGCTGTGCGATTGTCTGCCTGAGCTGATAAAACCCTTATACTAAGCGAAACATATAAAAAGAGCCGTCCATTAATTCTATCCAAGACTTTCACTCCGAGAAGCTTGGTACTTTCCATCAGGAATGCCATTGCCGTGGTTAGCTTGGCTACTGCGAAGAGTTGGTCTCTGTTGCTCTGGTATTCTCTGCGCGATTGTCTGCCTGAGCTGATAAAACCCTTACACTAAGCGAAACATAGAAAGAGCCGTCCATTAATTTTATCCAAGATTTTCACTCCGAGAAGCTTGGTACTTTCTATCAGGAATGCCATTGCTGTGGTTAGCTTGGCTACTGCGAAGAGTTAGTCTCTGTTGCTGTGCGATTGTCTGCCTGAGCTGATAAAACCCTTATACTAAGCGAAACATATAAAAAGAGCCGTCCATTAATTCTATCCAAGACTTTCACTCCGAGAAGCTTGGTACTTTCCATCAGGAATGCCATTGCCGTGGTTAGCTTGGCTACTGCGAAGAGTTAGTCTCTGTTGCTCTGGTATTCTCTGCGCGATTGTCTGCCTGTGCTGATAAAACCCTTACACTAAGCGAAACATAGAAAGAGCCGTCCATTAATTTTATCCAAGACTTTCACTCCGAGAAGCTTGGTACTTTCCATCAGGAATGCCATTGCCGTGGTTAGCTTGGCTACTGCAAAGAGTTAGTCTCTGTTGCTGTGGTATTCTCTGTGCGAAAGTCTGCCTGAGCTGATAAAACCCTTACACTAAGCGAAACATAGAAAGAGCCGTCCATTAATTTTATCCAAGATTTTCACTCCGAGAAGCTTGGTACTTTCCATCAGGAATGCCATTGCCGTGGTTAGCTTGGCTACTGCGAAGAGTTGGTCTCTGTTGCTGTGGTATTCTCTGTGCGATTGTGTGCCTGAGCTGATAAAACTCTTACACTAAGCGAAACATATAGAAAGAGCCGTCCATTAATAATATCCAAGACTTTCACTCCGAGAATCTTGGTACTTTCCATCAGAAATGCCATTGCCGTGGTTAGCTTGGCTACTGCGAAGAGTTACTCTCTTTTGCTGTGGTATTCTCTGTGCGATTGTCTGCCTCAGCTGATAAAACCCATACCCTAAGCGAAACATGTAGAAAGAGCCATCTTGTTCTATATTTTTCAGTCAGGGTTGGTGTAGGGTTATGGTCAGCAACAGAGACTGTCTGCCTGTGCAGATAAAACCCTTATACTAAATCTATCCCAACCCTTTAAAATGTCGAAAGAGCCATTTGTTAATTGTATACAAACCTAAAGCTCCAAGACACTCAGTATTTCCCATCAGAAATGCCATTGCTGTGGTTAGCTTGACTCCTGCTAAGAATTAATCCCACAAAGAATACCATAGTAACAGAGACTGTCTTGGCGGTTGCCAAGCTAACCACTGCAGTGGCGTTTCTGATGGAAAGTACAGAGCTTCTCGGTGTGAAAGGTTTGGACAAAATTAACGGATAGCTCATTCTACATTTGTTTTTTTTTTTTGTTTTTTTTTTGCTCCTTTATGGGAGCTTCGAGGAAGGAGCGCATTCTGAGGGGTTTAAAAGGGGGAACATTTCAGAGATCCACCAGTTTTATCCAGACCTAAACCTTAGTCCTAACCCTTACCCTAAAAACATTAAATTGCAATAGCAGACTACTTCCAAAAAAAAGAGAAGAAGCTTATATTACTCTAAACCCCACCAATAACTTTCCAAGCTTAAAGCAGGGTAAACTAATCAAGATGGGAGGTGAATTGTTAAGAAGAAACATCCAAATTTACCGTATCCTTAATCCATCAAACTCTATCCACATCCCTAACCCTATTTCTGGGGATTTCTCTAAGGCAGCACTGGCGGAGGCACTCTGGTGACACGCGCTGGCCCGGGCATTCAACCCTTAACTTTCACTCCGAGAAGCTCAATATTATCCATCAGAAATGCCATTGCTGTGGTTAGCTTGGCTACTGTGAAGAGTTAGTCTCTGTTGCTGTGGTATTCTCTGTGCGATTTTCTGCCTGAGCTGATAAAACCCTTCAACTAAGCGAAACATAGAAAGAGCCGTCCATTAATTTTATCCAAGATTTTCACTGCGAGAAGCTTGGTACTTTCCATCAGCAATGCCATTGCCGTGGTTAGCTTGGCTACTGCAAAGAGTTAGTCTCTGTTGCTGTGGTATTCTCTGTGCAAAAGTCTGCCTGAGCTGATAAAACCCTTACACTAAGCGAAACATATAAAAAGAGCCGTCCATTAATTCTATCCATGACTTTCACTCCGAGAAGCTTGGTACTTTCCATCAGGAATGCCATTGCCGTGGTTAGCTTGGCTACTGCGAAGAGTTAGTCTCTGTTGCTCTGGTATTCTCTGCGCGATTGTCTGCCTGAGCTGATAAAACCCTTACACTAAGCGAAACATAGAAAGAGCCGTCCATTAATTTTATCCAAGACTTTCACTCCGAGATGCTTGGTACTTTCCATCAGGAATGCCATTGCCGTGGTTAGCTTGGCTACTGCAAAGAGTTAGTCTCTGTTGCTGTGGTATTCTCTGTGCGAAAGTCTGCCTGAGCTGATAAAACCCTTACACTAAGCGAAACATAGAAAGAGCCGTCCATTAATTTTATCCAAGATTTTCACTCCGAGAAGCTTGGTACTTTCCATCAGGAATGCCATTGCCGTGGTTAGCTTGGCTACTGCAAAGAGTTAGTCTCTGTTGCTGTGGTATTCTCTGTGCGAAAGTCTGCCTGAGCTGATAAAACCCTTACACTAAGCGAAACATAGAAAGAGCCGTCCATTAATTTTATCCAAGATTTTCACTCCGAGAAGCTTGGTACTTTCCATCAGGAATGCCATTGCCGTGGTTAGCTTGGCTACTGCGAAGAGTTCGTCTCTGTTGCTGTGGTATTCTCTGTGCGATTGTGTGCCTGAGCTGATAAAACTCTTACACTAAGCGAAACATATAGAAAGAGCCGTCCATTAATTCTATCCAAGACTTTCACTCCGAGAATCTTGGTACTTTCCATCAGAAATGCCATTGCCGTGGTTAGCTTGGCTACTGCGAAGAGTTACTCTCTTTTGCTGTGGTATTCTCTGTGCGATTGTCTGCCTCAGCTGATAAAACCCATACCCTAAGCGAAACATGTAGAAAGAGCCATCTTGTTCTATATTTTTCAGTCAGGGTTGGTGTAGGTTTATGGTCAGCAACAGAGACTGTCTGCCTGTGCAGATAAAACCCTTATACTAAATCTATCCCAACCCTTTAAAATGTCGAAAGAGCCATTTGTTAATTGTATACAAACCTAAATCTCCAAGACACTCAGTATTTCCCATCAGAAATGCCATTGCTGTGGTTAGCTTGACTCCTGCTAAGAATTAATCCCACAAAGAATACCATAGTAACAGAGACTGTCTTGGCGGTTGCCAAGCTAACCACTGCAGTGGCGTTTCTGATGGAAAGTACAGAGCTTCTCGGTGTGAAAGGTTTGGACAAAATTAACGGATAGCTCATTCTACATTTGTTTTTTTTTTTTTGTTTTTTTTTGCTCCTTTATGGGAGCTTCGAGGAAGGAGCGCATTCTGAGGGGTTTAAAAGGGGGAACATTTCAGAGATCCACCAGTTTTATCCAGACCTAAACCTTAGTCCTAACCCTTACCCTAAAAACATTAAATTGCAATAGCAGACTACTTCCAAAAAAAAGAGAAGAAGCTTATATTACTCTAAACCCCACCAATAACTTTCCAAGCTTAAAGCAGGGTAAACTAATCAAGATGGGAGGTGAATTGTTAAGAAGAAACATCCAAATTTACCGTATCCTTAATCCATCAAACTCTATCCACATCCCTAACCCTATTTCTGGGGATATCTCTAAGGCAGTACTGGCGGAGGCACTCTGGTGACACGCGCTGGCCCGGGCATTCAACCCTTAACTTTCACTCCGAGGAGCTCAATATTATCCATCAGAAATGCCATTGCCGTGGTTAGCTTGGCTACTGCGAAGAGTTGGTCTCTGTTGCTGTGGTATTCTCTGTGCGATTGTCTGCCTGAGCTGATAAAACTCTTACACTAAGCGAAACATATAGAAAGAGCCGTCCATTAATTCTATCCAAGACTTTCACTCCGAGAATCTTGGTACTTTCCATCAGAAATGCCATTGCCGTGGTTAGCTTGGCTACTGCGAAGAGTTACTCTCTTTTGCTGTGGTATTCTCTGCGCGATTGTCTGCCTGAGCTGATAAAACCCTTACACTAAGCGAAACATAGAAAGAGCCGTCCATTAATTTTATCCAAGATTTTCACTCTGAGAAGCTTGGTACTTTCCATCAGAAATGCCATTGCTGTGGTTAGCTTGGCTACTGCGAAGAGTTAGTCTCTGTTGGTGTGCGATTGTCTGCCTGAGCTGATAAAACCCTTACACTAAGCGAAACATATAAAAAGAGTCGTCCATTAATTCTATCCAAGACTTTCCCTCCGAGAAGCTTGGTACTTTCCATCAGAAATGCCATTGCCGTGGTTAGCTTGGCTACTGCAAAGAGTTAGTCTCTGTTGCTGTGGTATTCTCTGTGCGAAAGTCTGTCTGAGCTGATAAAACCTTTACCCTAAGCGAAACATAGAAAGAGCCGTCCAGTAATTTTCTCTAAAACTTTCGCTTCGAGAAGCTTGGTCCTTCCATCAGAAATGCCGTTGCTGTGGTTAGCTTGGCTACTGTGAAGACTGTCTCTGTTGCTGTGGTATTCTCTGTGCGATTGTCTGCCTGAGCTGATAAAACCCTTACACTAAGCGAAACATATAGAAAGAGCCGTCCATTAATTGTATCCAAGACTTTAACTCCGAGAAGCTTGGTACTTTCCATCAGAAATGCCATTGCCGTGGTTAGCTTGGCTACTGCGAAGAGTTAGTCTCTGTTGCTGTGCGATTGTCTGCCTGAGCTGATAAAACCCTTATACTAAGCGAAACATATAAAAAGAGCCGTCCATTAATTCTATCCAAGACTTTCACTCCGAGAAGCTTGGTACTTTCCATCAGGAATGCCATTGCCGTGGTTAGCTTGGCTACTGCGAAGAGTTGGTCTCTGTTGCTCTGGTATTCTCTGCGCGATTGTCCACCTGAGCTGATAAAACCCTTACACTAAGCGAAACATAGAAAGAGCCGTCCATTAATTTTATCCAAGATTTTCACTCCGAGAAGCTTGGTACTTTCCATCAGGAATGCCATTGCCGTGGTTAGCTTGGCTACTGTGAAGAGTTAGTCTCTGTTGCTGTGGTATTCTCTGTGCGATTTTCTGCCTGAGCTGATAAAACCCTTACACTAAGCGAAACATAGAAAGAGCCGTCCATTAATTTTATCCAAGATTTTCACTCCGAGAAGCTTGGTACTTTCCATCAGGAATGCCATTGCCGTGGTTAGCTTGGCTACTGCGAAGAGTTGGTCTCTGTTGCTGTGGTATTCTCTGTGCGATTGTCTGCCTGAGCTGATAAAACTCTTACACTAAGCGAAACATATAGAAAGAGCCGTCCATTAATTCTATCCAAGACTTTCACTCCGAGAATCTTGGTACTTTCCATCAGAAATGCCATTGCCGTGGTTAGCTTGGCTACTGCGAAGAGTTACTCTCTTTTGCTGTGGTATTCTCTGCGCGATTGTCTGCCTGAGCTGATAAAACCCTTACACTAAGCGAAACATAGAAAGAGCCGTCCATTAATTTTATCCAAGATTTTCACTCTGAGAAGCTTGGTACTTTCCATCAGAAATGCCATTGCTGTGGTTAGCTTGGCTACTGCGAAGAGTTAGTCTCTGTTGGTGTGCGATTGTCTGCCTGAGCTGATAAAACCCTTACACTAAGCGAAACATATAAAAAGAGTCGTCCATTAATTCTATCCAAGACTTTCCCTCCGAGAAGCTTGGTACTTTCCATCAGAAATGCCATTGCCGTGGTTAGCTTGGCTACTGCAAAGAGTTAGTCTCTGTTGCTGTGGTATTCTCTGTGCGAAAGTCTGTCTGAGCTGATAAAACCTTTACCCTAAGCGAAACATAGAAAGAGCCGTCCAGTAATTTTCTCTAAAACTTTCGCTTCGAGAAGCTTGGTCCTTCCATCAGAAATGCCGTTGCTGTGGTTAGCTTGGCTACTGTGAAGACTGTCTCTGTTGCTGTGGTATTCTCTGTGCGATTGTCTGCCTGAGCTGATAAAACCCTTACACTAAGCGAAACATATAGAAAGAGCCGTCCATTAATTGTATCCAAGACTTTAACTCCGAGAAGCTTGGTACTTTCCATCAGAAATGCCATTGCCGTGGTTAGCTTGGCTACTGCGAAGAGTTAGTCTCTGTTGCTGTGCGATTGTCTGCCTGAGCTGATAAAACCCTTATACTAAGCGAAACATATAAAAAGAGCCGTCCATTAATTCTATCCAAGACTTTCACTCCGAGAAGCTTGGTACTTTCCATCAGGAATGCCATTGCCGTGGTTAGCTTGGCTACTGCGAAGAGTTGGTCTCTGTTGCTCTGGTATTCTCTGCGCGATTGTCCACCTGAGCTGATAAAACCCTTACACTAAGCGAAACATAGAAAGAGCCGTCCATTAATTTTATCCAAGATTTTCACTCCGAGAAGCTTGGTACTTTCTATCAGGAATGCCATTGCTGTGGTTAGCTTGGCTACTGCGAAGAGTTAGTCTCTGTTGCTGTGCGATTGTCTGCCTGAGCTGATAAAACCCTTATACTAAGCGAAACATATAAAAAGAGCCGTCCATTAATTCTATCCAAGACTTTCACTCCGAGAAGCTTGGTACTTTCCATCAGGAATGCCATTGCCGTGGTTAGCTTGGCTACTGCGAAGAGTTGGTCTCTGTTGCTCTGGTATTCTCTGCGCGATTGTCTGCCTGAGCTGATAAAACCCTTAAACTAAGCGAAACATAGAAAGAGCCGTCCATTAATTTTATCCAAGATTTTCACTCCGAGAAGCTTGGTACTTTCTATCAGGAATGCCATTGCTGTGGTTAGCTTGGCTACTGCGAAGAGTTAGTCTCTGTTGCTGTGCGATTGTCTGCCTGAGCTGATAAAACCCTTATACTAAGCGAAACATATAAAAAGAGCCGTCCATTAATTCTATCCAAGACTTTCACTCCGAGAAGCTTGGTACTTTCCATCAGGAATGCCATTGCCGTGGTTAGCTTGGCTACTGCGAAGAGTTAGTCTCTGTTGCTCTGGTATTCTCTGCGCGATTGTCTGCCTGAGCTGATAAAACCCTTACACTAAGCGAAACATAGAAAGAGCCGTCCATTAATTTTATCCAAGACTTTCACTCCGAGAAGCTTGGTACTTTCCATCAGGAATGCCATTGCCGTGGTTAGCTTGGCTACTGCAAAGAGTTGGTCTCTGTTGCTGTGGTATTCTCTGTGCGAAAGTCTGCCTGAGCTGATAAAACCCTTACACTAAGCGAAACATAGAAAGAGCCGTCCATTAATTTTATCCAAGATTTTCACTCCGAGAAGCTTGGTACTTTCCATCAGGAATGCCATTGCCGTGGTTAGCTTGGCTACTGCGAAGAGTTGGTCTCTGTTGCTGTGGTATTCTCTGTGCGATTGTGTGCCTGAGCTGATAAAACTCTTACACTAAGCGAAACATATAGAAAGAGCCGTCCATTAATTCTATCCAAGACTTTCACTCCGAGAATCTTGGTACTTTCCATCAGAAATGCCATTGCCGTGGTTAGCTTGGCTACTGCGAAGAGTTACTCTCTTTTGCTGTGGTATTCTCTGTGCGATTGTCTGCCTCAGCTGATAAAACCCATACCCTAAGCGGAACATGTAGAAAGAGCCATCTTGTTCTATATTTTTCAGTCAGGGTTGGTGTAGGGTTATGGTCAGCAACAGAGACTGTCTGCCTGTGCAGATAAAACCCTTATACTAAATCTATCCCAACCCTTTAAAATGTCGAAAGAGCCATTTGTTAATTGTATACAAACCTAAAGCTCCAAGACACTCAGTATTTCCCATCAGAAATGCCATTGCTGTGGTTAGCTTGACTCCTGCTAAGAATTAATCCCACAAAGAATACCATAGTAACAGAGACTGTCTTGGCGGTTGCCAAGCTAACCACTGCAGTGGCGTTTCTGATGGAAAGTACAGAGCTTCTCGGTGTGAAAGGTTTGGACAAAATTAACGGATAGCTCATTCTACATTTTTTTTTTTTTGTTTTTTTTTGCTCCTTTATGGGAGCTTCGAGGAAGGAGCGCATTCTGAGGGGTTTAAAAGGGGGAACATTTCAGAGATCCACCAGTTTTATCCAGACCTAAACCTTAGTCCTAACCCTTACCCTAAAAACATTAAATTGCAATAGCAGACTACTTCCAAAAAAAAAGAAGCTTATATTACTCTAAACCCCACCAATAACTTTCCAAGCTTAAAGCAGGGTAAACTAATCAAGATGGGAGGTGAATTGTTAAGAAGAAACATCCAAATTTACCGTATCCTTAATCCATCAAACTCTATCCACATCCCTAACCCTATTTCTGGGGATTTCTCTAAGGCAGCACTGGCGGAGGCACTCTGGTGACACGCGCTGGCCCGGGCATTCAACCCTTAACTTTCACTCCGAGAAGCTCAATATTATCCATCAGAAATGCCATTGCCGTGGTTAGCTTGGCTACTGTGAAGAGTTAGTCTCTGTTGCTGTGGTATTCTCTGTGCGATTTTCTGCCTGAGCTGATAAAACCCTTCAACTAAGCGAAACATAGAAAGAGCCGTCCATTAATTTTATCCAAGATTTTCACTGCGAGAAGCTTGGTACTTTCCATCAGCAATGCCATTGCCGTGGTTAGCTTGGCTACTGCAAAGAGTTAGTCTCTGTTGCTGTGGTATTCTCTGTGCGAAAGTCTGCCTGAGCTGATAAAACCCTTACACTAAGCGAAACATATAAAAAGAGCCGTCCATTAATTCTATCCAAGACTTTCACTCCGAGAAGCTTGGTGCTTTCCTTCAGGAATGCCATTGCCGTGGTTAGCTTGGCTACTGCGAAGAGTTAGTCTCTGTTGCTCTGGTATTCTCTGCGCGATTGTCTGCCTGAGCTGATAAAACCCTTACACTAAGCGAAACATAGAAAGAGCCGTCCATTAATTTTATCCAAGACTTTCACTCCGAGATGCTTGGTACTTTCCATCAGGAATGCCATTGCCGTGGTTAGCTTGGCTACTGCAAAGAGTTAGTCTCTGTTGCTGTGGTATTCTCTGTGCGAAAGTCTGCCTGAGCTGATAAAACCCTTACACTAAGCGAAACATAGAAAGAGCCGTCCATTAATTTTATCCAAGACTTTCACTCCGAGAAGCTTGGTACTTTCCATCAGGAATGACATTGCCGTGGTTAGCCTGGCTACTGCAAAGAGTTAGTCTCTGTTGCTGTGGTATTCTCTGTGCGATTGTCTGCCTGAGCTGATAAAACCCTTACACTAAGCGAAACATATAGAAAGAGCCGTCCATTAATTCTATCCAAGACTTTCACTCCGAGAATCTTGGTACTTTCCATCAGAAATGCCATTGCCGTGGTTAGCTTGGCTACTGTGAAGAGTTAGTCTCTGTTGCTGTGGTATTCTCTTTGCGATTTTCTGCCTGAGCTGATAAAACCCTTATACTAAGCGAAACATATAAAAAGAGCCGTCCATTAATTCTATCCAAGACTTTCACTCCGAGAAGCTTGGTACTTTCCATCAGGAATGCCATTGCCGTGGTTAGCTTGGCTACTGCGAAGAGTTAGTCTCTGTTGCTCTGGTATTCTCTGCGCGATTGTCTGCCTGAGCTGATAAAACCCTTACACTAAGCGAAACATAGAAAGAGCCGTCCATTAATTTTATCCAAGACTTTCACTCCGAGAAGCTTGGTACTTTCCATCAGGAATGACATTGCCGTGGTTAGCCTGGCTACTGCAAAGAGTTAGTCTCTGTTGCTGTGGTATTCTCTGTGCGATTGTCTGCCTGAGCTGATAAAACCCTTACACTAAGCGAAACATATAGAAAGAGCCGTCCATTAATTCTATCCAAGACTTTCACTTCGAGAATCTTGGTACTTTCCATCAGAAATGCCATTGCCGTGGTTAGCTTGGCTACTGTGAAGAGTTACTCTCTTTTGCTGTGGTATTCTCTGTGCGATTGTCTGCCTCAGCTGATAAAACCCATACCCTAAGCGAAACATGTAGAAAGAGCCATCTTGTTCTATATTTTTCAGTCAGGGTTGGTGTAGGGTTATGGTCAGCAACAGAGACTGTCTGCCTGTGCAGATAAAACCCTTATACTAAATCTATCCCAACCCTTTAAAATGTCGAAAGAGCCATTTGTTAATTGTATACAAACCTAAATCTCCAAGACACTCAGTATTTCCCATCAGAAATGCCATTGCTGTGGTTAGCTTGACTCCTGCTAAGAATTAATCCCACAAAGAATACCATAGTAACAGAGACTGTCTTGGCGGTTGCCAAGCTAACCACTGCAGTGGCGTTTCTGATGGAAAGTACAGAGCTTCTCGGTGTGAAAGGTTTGGACAAAATTAACGGATAGCTCATTCTACATTTGTTTTTTTTTTTTTGTTTTTTTTTGCTCCTTTATGGGAGCTTCGAGGAAGGAGCGCATTCTGAGGGGTTTAAAAGGGGGAACATTTCAGAGATCCACCAGTTTTATCCAGACCTAAACCTTAGTCCTAACCCTTACCCTAAAAACATTAAATTGCAATAGCAGACTACTTCCAAAAAAAAGAGAAGAAGCTTATATTACTCTAAACCCCACCAATAACTTTCCAAGCTTAAAGCAGGGTAAACTAATCAAGATGGGAGGTGAATTGTTAAGAAGAAACATCCAAATTTACCGTATCCTTAATCCATCAAACTCTATCCACATCCCTAACCCTATTTCTGGGGATATCTCTAAGGCAGCACTGGCGGAGGCACTCTGGTGACACGCGCTGGCCCGGGCATTCAACCCTTAACTTTCACTCCGAGGAGCTCAATATTATCCATCAGAAATGCCATTGCCGTGGTTAGCTTGGCTACTGTGAAGAGTTAGTCTCTGTTGCTGTGGTATTCTCTGTGCGATTTTCTGCCTGAGCTGATAAAACCCTTATACTAAGCGAAACATATAAAAAGAGCCGTCCATTAATTCTATCCAAGACTTTCACTGCGAGAAGCTTGGTACTTTCCATCAGGAATGCCATTGCCGTCGTTAGCTTGGCTACTGCGAAGAGTTAGTCTCTGTTGCTCTGGTATTCTCTGCGCGATTGTCTGCCTGAGCTGATAAAACCCTTACACTAAGCGAAACATAGAAAGAGCCGTCCATTAATTCTATCCAAGACTTTCACTCCGAGAAGCTTGGTACTTTCCATCAGAAATGCCATTGCTGTGGATAGCTTGGCTACTGCGAAGAGTTAGTCTCTGTTGCTGTGCGATTGTCTGCCTGAGCTGATAAAACCCTTACACTAAGCGAAACATATAAAAAGAGCCGTCCATTAATTCTATCCAAGACTTTCCCTCCGAGAAGCTTGGTACTTTCCATCAGAAATGCCATTGCCGTGGTTAGCTTGGCTACTGCAAAGAGTTAGTCTCTGTTGCTGTGGTATTCTCTGTGCGAAAGTCTGCCTGAGCTGATAAAACCCTTACACTAAGCGAAATATAGAAAGAGCCGTCCATTAATTTTATCCAAGACTTTCACTCTGAGAAGCTTGGTACTTTCCATCAGGAATGCCATTGCCGTGGTTAGCTTGGCTACTGTGAAGAGTTAGTCTCTGTTGCTGTGGTATTCTCTGTGCGATTTTCTGCCTGAGCTGATAAAACCCTTCAACTAAGCGAAACATAGAAAGAGCCGTCCATTAATTTTATCCAAGATTTTCACTGCGAGAAGCTTGGTACTTTCCATCAGCAATGCCATTGCCGTGGTTGGCTTGGCTACTGCGACGAGTTCGTCTCTGTTGCTCTGGTATTCTCTGTGCGATTGTATGCCTGAGCTGATAAAACCCTTACACTAAGCGAAACATATAAAAAGAGTCGTCCATTAATTCTATCCAAGACTTTCCCTCCGAGAAGCTTGGTACTTTCCATCAGAAATGCCATTGCCGTGGTTAGCTTGGCTACTGCAAAGAGTTAGTCTCTGTTGCTGTGGTATTCTCTGTGCGAAAGTCTGTCTGAGCTGATAAAACCTTTACCCTAAGCGAAACATGGAAAGAGCCGTCCAGTAATTTTCTCTAAAACTTTCGCTTCGAGAAGCTTGGTCCTTCCATCAGAAATGCCGTTGCTGTGGTTAGCTTGGCTACTGTGAAGACTGTCTCTGTTGCTGTGGTATTCTCTGTGCGATTGTCTGCCTGAGCTGATAAAACCCTTACACTAAGCGAAACATATAGAAAGAGCCGTCCATTAATTTTATCCAAGACTTTAACTCCGAGAAGCTTGGTACTTTCCATCAGAAATGCCATTGCCGTGGTTAGCTTGGCTACTGCGAAGAGTTAGTCTCTGTTGCTGTGGTATTCTCTGTGCGATTGTCTGCCATAGCTGAAAAAATCCTTACACTAAGCGAAACATAGAAAGAGCCGTCCATTAATTTTATCCAAGATTTTCACTCTGAGAAGCTTGGTACTTTCCATCAGAAATGCCATTGCCGTGGTTAGCTTGGCTACTGCGAAGAGTTAGTCTCTGTTGCTGTGCGATTGTCTGCCTGAGCTGATAAAACCCTTATACTAAGCGAAACATATAAAAAGAGCCGTCCATTAATTCTATCCAAGACTTTCACTCCGAGAAGCTTGGTACTTTCCATCAGGAATGCCATTGCCGTGGTTAGCTTGGCTACTGCAAAGAGTTAGTCTCTGTTGCTGTGGTATTCTCTGTGCGAAAGTCTGCCTGAGCTGATAAAACCCTTACACTAAGCGAAACATATAAAAAGAGCCGTCCATTAATTCTATCCAAGACTTTCACTCCGAGAAGCTTGGTGCTTTCCTTCAGGAATGCCATTGCCGTGGTTAGCTTGGCTACTGCGAAGAGTTAGTCTCTGTTGCTCTGGTATTCTCTGCGCGATTGTCTGCCTGAGCTGATAAAACCCTTACACTAAGCGAAACATAGAAAGAGCCGTCCATTAATTTTATCCAAGACTTTCACTCCGAGATGCTTGGTACTTTCCATCAGGAATGCCATTGCCGTGGTTAGCTTGGCTACTGCAAAGAGTTAGTCTCTGTTGCTGTGGTATTCTCTGTGCGAAAGTCTGCCTGAGCTGATAAAACCCTTACACTAAGCGAAACATAGAAAGAGCCGTCCATTAATTTTATCCAAGACTTTCACTCCGAGAAGCTTGGTACTTTCCATCAGGAATGACATTGCCGTGGTTAGCCTGGCTACTGCAAAGAGTTAGTCTCTGTTGCTGTGGTATTCTCTGTGCGATTGTCTGCCTGAGCTGATAAAACCCTTACACTAAGCGAAACATATAGAAAGAGCCGTCCATTAATTCTATCCAAGACTTTCACTCCGAGAATCTTGGTACTTTCCATCAGAAATGCCATTGCCGTGGTTAGCTTGGCTACTGTGAAGAGTTAGTCTCTGTTGCTGTGGTATTCTCTTTGCGATTTTCTGCCTGAGCTGATAAAACCCTTATACTAAGCGAAACATATAAAAAGAGCCGTCCATTAATTCTATCCAAGACTTTCACTCCGAGAAGCTTGGTACTTTCCATCAGGAATGCCATTGCCGTGGTTAGCTTGGCTACTGCGAAGAGTTAGTCTCTGTTGCTCTGGTATTCTCTGCGCGATTGTCTGCCTGAGCTGATAAAACCCTTACACTAAGCGAAACATAGAAAGAGCCGTCCATTAATTTTATCCAAGACTTTCACTCCGAGAAGCTTGGTACTTTCCATCAGGAATGACATTGCCGTGGTTAGCCTGGCTACTGCAAAGAGTTAGTCTCTGTTGCTGTGGTATTCTCTGTGCGATTGTCTGCCTGAGCTGATAAAACCCTTACACTAAGCGAAACATATAGAAAGAGCCGTCCATTAATTCTATCCAAGACTTTCACTTCGAGAATCTTGGTACTTTCCATCAGAAATGCCATTGCCGTGGTTAGCTTGGCTACTGTGAAGAGTTACTCTCTTTTGCTGTGGTATTCTCTGTGCGATTGTCTGCCTCAGCTGATAAAACCCATACCCTAAGCGAAACATGTAGAAAGAGCCATCTTGTTCTATATTTTTCAGTCAGGGTTGGTGTAGGGTTATGGTCAGCAACAGAGACTGTCTGCCTGTGCAGATAAAACCCTTATACTAAATCTATCCCAACCCTTTAAAATGTCGAAAGAGCCATTTGTTAATTGTATACAAACCTAAATCTCCAAGACACTCAGTATTTCCCATCAGAAATGCCATTGCTGTGGTTAGCTTGACTCCTGCTAAGAATTAATCCCACAAAGAATACCATAGTAACAGAGACTGTCTTGGCGGTTGCCAAGCTAACCACTGCAGTGGCGTTTCTGATGGAAAGTACAGAGCTTCTCGGTGTGAAAGGTTTGGACAAAATTAACGGATAGCTCATTCTACATTTGTTTTTTTTTTTTTGTTTTTTTTTGCTCCTTTATGGGAGCTTCGAGGAAGGAGCGCATTCTGAGGGGTTTAAAAGGGGGAACATTTCAGAGATCCACCAGTTTTATCCAGACCTAAACCTTAGTCCTAACCCTTACCCTAAAAACATTAAATTGCAATAGCAGACTACTTCCAAAAAAAAGAGAAGAAGCTTATATTACTCTAAACCCCACCAATAACTTTCCAAGCTTAAAGCAGGGTAAACTAATCAAGATGGGAGGTGAATTGTTAAGAAGAAACATCCAAATTTACCGTATCCTTAATCCATCAAACTCTATCCACATCCCTAACCCTATTTCTGGGGATATCTCTAAGGCAGCACTGGCGGAGGCACTCTGGTGACACGCGCTGGCCCGGGCATTCAACCCTTAACTTTCACTCCGAGGAGCTCAATATTATCCATCAGAAATGCCATTGCCGTGGTTAGCTTGGCTACTGTGAAGAGTTAGTCTCTGTTGCTGTGGTATTCTCTGTGCGATTTTCTGCCTGAGCTGATAAAACCCTTATACTAAGCGAAACATATAAAAAGAGCCGTCCATTAATTCTATCCAAGACTTTCACTGCGAGAAGCTTGGTACTTTCCATCAGGAATGCCATTGCCGTCGTTAGCTTGGCTACTGCGAAGAGTTAGTCTCTGTTGCTCTGGTATTCTCTGCGCGATTGTCTGCCTGAGCTGATAAAACCCTTACACTAAGCGAAACATAGAAAGAGCCGTCCATTAATTCTATCCAAGACTTTCACTCCGAGAAGCTTGGTACTTTCCATCAGAAATGCCATTGCTGTGGATAGCTTGGCTACTGCGAAGAGTTAGTCTCTGTTGCTGTGCGATTGTCTGCCTGAGCTGATAAAACCCTTACACTAAGCGAAACATATAAAAAGAGCCGTCCATTAATTCTATCCAAGACTTTCCCTCCGAGAAGCTTGGTACTTTCCATCAGAAATGCCATTGCCGTGGTTAGCTTGGCTACTGCAAAGAGTTAGTCTCTGTTGCTGTGGTATTCTCTGTGCGAAAGTCTGCCTGAGCTGATAAAACCCTTACACTAAGCGAAATATAGAAAGAGCCGTCCATTAATTTTATCCAAGACTTTCACTCTGAGAAGCTTGGTACTTTCCATCAGGAATGCCATTGCCGTGGTTAGCTTGGCTACTGTGAAGAGTTAGTCTCTGTTGCTGTGGTATTCTCTGTGCGATTTTCTGCCTGAGCTGATAAAACCCTTCAACTAAGCGAAACATAGAAAGAGCCGTCCATTAATTTTATCCAAGATTTTCACTGCGAGAAGCTTGGTACTTTCCATCAGCAATGCCATTGCCGTGGTTGGCTTGGCTACTGCGACGAGTTCGTCTCTGTTGCTCTGGTATTCTCTGTGCGATTGTATGCCTGAGCTGATAAAACCCTTACACTAAGCGAAACATATAAAAAGAGTCGTCCATTAATTCTATCCAAGACTTTCCCTCCGAGAAGCTTGGTACTTTCCATCAGAAATGCCATTGCCGTGGTTAGCTTGGCTACTGCAAAGAGTTAGTCTCTGTTGCTGTGGTATTCTCTGTGCGAAAGTCTGTCTGAGCTGATAAAACCTTTACCCTAAGCGAAACATGGAAAGAGCCGTCCAGTAATTTTCTCTAAAACTTTCGCTTCGAGAAGCTTGGTCCTTCCATCAGAAATGCCGTTGCTGTGGTTAGCTTGGCTACTGTGAAGACTGTCTCTGTTGCTGTGGTATTCTCTGTGCGATTGTCTGCCTGAGCTGATAAAACCCTTACACTAAGCGAAACATATAGAAAGAGCCGTCCATTAATTTTATCCAAGACTTTAACTCCGAGAAGCTTGGTACTTTCCATCAGAAATGCCATTGCCGTGGTTAGCTTGGCTACTGCGAAGAGTTAGTCTCTGTTGCTGTGGTATTCTCTGTGCGATTGTCTGCCATAGCTGAAAAAATCCTTACACTAAGCGAAACATAGAAAGAGCCGTCCATTAATTTTATCCAAGATTTTCACTCTGAGAAGCTTGGTACTTTCCATCAGAAATGCCATTGCCGTGGTTAGCTTGGCTACTGCGAAGAGTTAGTCTCTGTTGCTGTGCGATTGTCTGCCTGAGCTGATAAAACCCTTATACTAAGCGAAACATATAAAAAGAGCCGTCCATTAATTCTATCCAAGACTTTCACTCCGAGAAGCTTGGTACTTTCCATCAGGAATGCCATTGCCGTGGTTAGCTTGGCTACTGCGAAGAGTTGGTCTCTGTTGCTCTGGTATTCTCTGCGCGATTGTCTGCCTGAGCTGATAAAACCCTTACACTAAGCGAAACATAGAAAGAGCCGTCCATTAATTTTATCCAAGATTTTCACTCCGAGAAGCTTGGTACTTTCTATCAGGAATGCCATTGCTGTGGTTAGCTTGGCTACTGCGAAGAGTTAGTCTCTGTTGCTGTGCGATTGTCTGCCTGAGCTGATAAAACCCTTATACTAAGCGAAACATATAAAAAGAGCCGTCCATTAATTCTATCCAAGACTTTCACTCCGAGAAGCTTGGTACTTTCCATCAGGAATGCCATTGCCGTGGTTAGCTTGGCTACTGCGAAGAGTTAGTCTCTGTTGCTCTGGTATTCTCTGCGCGATTGTCTGCCTGAGCTGATAAAACCCTTACACTAAGCGAAACATAGAAAGAGCCGTCCATTAATTTTATCCAAGACTTTCACTCCGAGAAGCTTGGTACTTTCCATCAGGAATGCCATTGCCGTGGTTAGCTTGGCTACTGCAAAGAGTTAGTCTCTGTTGCTGTGGTATTCTCTGTGCGAAAGTCTGCCTGAGCTGATAAAACCCTTACACTAAGCGAAACATAGAAAGAGCCGTCCATTAATTTTATCCAAGATTTTCACTCCGAGAAGCTTGGTACTTTCCATCAGGAATGCCATTGCCGTGGTTAGCTTGGCTACTGCGAAGAGTTGGTCTCTGTTGCTGTGGTATTCTCTGTGCGATTGTGTGCCTGAGCTGATAAAACTCTTACACTAAGCGAAACATATAGAAAGAGCCGTCCATTAATTCTATCCAAGACTTTCACTCCGAGAATCTTGGTACTTTCCATCAGAAATGCCATTGCCGTGGTTAGCTTGGCTACTGCGAAGAGTTACTCTCTTTTGCTGTGGTATTCTCTGTGCGATTGTCTGCCTCAGCTGATAAAACCCATACCCTAAGCGAAACATGTAGAAAGAGCCATCTTGTTCTATATTTTTCAGTCAGGGTTGGTGTAGGGTTATGGTCAGCAACAGAGACTGTCTGCCTGTGCAGATAAAACCCTTATACTAAATCTATCCCAACCCTTTAAAATGTCGAAAGAGCCATTTGTTAATTGTATACAAACCTAAAGCTCCAAGACACTCAGTATTTCCCATCAGAAATGCCATTGCTGTGGTTAGCTTGACTCCTGCTAAGAATTAATCCCACAAAGAATACCATAGTAACAGAGACTGTCTTGGCGGTTGCCAAGCTAACCACTGCAGTGGCGTTTCTGATGGAAAGTACAGAGCTTCTCGGTGTGAAAGGTTTGGACAAAATTAACGGATAGCTCATTCTACATTTGTTTTTTTTTTTTTGTTTTTTTTTGCTCCTTTATGGGAGCTTCGAGGAAGGAGCGCATTCTGAGGGGTTTAAAAGGGGGAACATTTCAGAGATCCACCAGTTTTATCCAGACCTAAACCTTAGTCCTAACCCTTACCCTAAAAACATTAAATTGCAATAGCAGACTACTTCCAAAAAAAAAAGCTTATATTACTCTAAACCCCACCAATAACTTTCCAAGCTTAAAGCAGGGTAAACTAATCAAGATGGGAGGTGAATTGTTAAGAAGAAACATCCAAATTTACCGTATCCTTAATCCATCAAACTCTATCCACATCCCTAACCCTATTTCTGGGGATATCTCTAAGGCAGCACTGGCGGAGGCACTCTGGTGACACGCGCTGGCCCGGGCATTCAACCCTTAACTTTCACTCCGAGAAGCTCAATATTATCCATCAGAAATGCCATTGCCGTGGTTAGCTTGGCTACTGTGAAGAGTTAGTCTCTGTTGCTGTGGTATTCTCTGTGCGATTTTCTGCCTGAGCTGATAAAACCCTTCAATTAAGCGAAACATAGAAAGAGCCGTCCATTAATTTTATCCAAGATTTTCACTGCGAGAAGCTTGGTACTTTCCATCAGCAATGCCATTGCCGTGGTTAGCTTGGCTACTGCAAAGAGTTAGTCTCTGTTGCTGTGGTATTCTCTGTGCGAAAGTCTTCCTGAGCTGATAAAACCCTTACACTAAGCGAAACATATAAAAAGAGCCGTCCATTAATTCTATCCAAGACTTTCACTCCGAGAAGCTTGGTACTTTCCATCAGGAATGCCATTGCCGTGGTTAGCTTGGCTACTGCGAAGAGTTAGTCTCTGTTGCTCTGGTATTCTCTGCGCGATTTTCTGCCTGAGCTGATAAAACCCTTACACTAAGCGAAACATAGAAAGAGCCGTCCATTAATTTTATCCAAGACTTTCACTCCGAGAAGCTTGGTACTTTCCATCAGGAATGCCATTGCCGTGGTTAGCTTGGCTACTGCAAAGAGTTAGTCTCTGTTGCTGTGGTATTCTCTGTGCGAAAGTCTGCCTGAGCTGATAAAACCCTTACACTAAGCGAAACATAGAAAGAGCCGTCCATTAATTTTATCCAAGATTTTCACTCCGAGAAGCTTGGTACTTTCCATCAGGAATGCCATTGCCGTGGTTAGCTTGGCTACTGCGAAGAGTTGGTCTCTGTTGCTGTGGTATTCTCTGTGCGATTGTGTGCCTGAGCTGATAAAACTCTTACACTAAGCGAAACATATAGAAAGAGCCGTCCATTAATTCTATCCAAGACTTTCACTCCGAGAATCTTGGTACTTTCCATCAGAAATGCCATTGCCGTGGTTAGCTTGGCTACTGTGAAGAGTTACTCTCTTTTGCTGTGGTATTCTCTGTGCGATTGTCTGCCTCAGCTGATAAAACCCATACCCTAAGCGAAACATGTAGAAAGAGCCATCTTGTTCTATATTTTTCAGTCAGGGTTGGTGTAGGGTTATGGTCAGCAACAGAGACTGTCTGCCTGTGCAGATAAAACCCTTATACTAAATCTATCCCAACCCTTTAAAATGTCGAAAGAGCCATTTGTTAATTGTATACAAACCTAAATCTCCAAGACACTCAGTATTTCCCATCAGAAATGCCATTGCTGTGGTTAGCTTGACTCCTGCTAAGAATTAATCCCACAAAGAATACCATAGTAACAGAGACTGTCTTGGCGGTTGCCAAGCTAACCACTGCAGTGGCGTTTCTGATGGAAAGTACAGAGCTTCTCGGTGTGAAAGGTTTGGACAAAATTAACGGATAGCTCATTCTACATTTGTTTTTTGTTTTTTTTGCTCCTTTATGGGAGCTTCGAGGAAGGAGCGCATTCTGAGGGGTTTAAAAGGGGGAACATTTCAGAGATCCACCAGTTTTATCCAGACCTAAACCTTAGTCCTAACCCTTACCCTAAAAACATTAAATTGCAATAGCAGACTACTTCCAAAAAAAAGAGAAGAAGCTTATATTACTCTAAACCCCACCAATAACTTTCCAAGCTTAAAGCAGGGTAAACTAATCAAGATGGGAGGTGAATTGTTAAGAAGAAACATCCAAATTTACCGTATCCTTAATCCATCAAACTCTATCCACATCCCTAACCCTATTTCTGGGGATATCTCTAAGGCAGCACTGGCGGAGGCACTCTGGTGACACGCGCTGGCCCGGGCATTCAACCCTTAACTTTCACTCCGAGGAGCTCAATATTATCCATCAGAAATGCCATTGCCGTGGTTAGCTTGGCTACTGTGAAGAGTTAGTCTCTGTTGCTGTGGTATTCTCTGTGCGATTTTCTGCCTGAGCTGATAAAACCCTTACACTAAGCGAAACATAGAAAGAGCCGTCCATTAATTTTATCCAAGATTTTCACTGCGAGAAGCTTGGTACTTTCCATCAGCAATGCCATTGCCGTGGTTAGCTTGGCTACTGCAAAGAGTTAGTCTCTGTTGCTGTGGTATTCTCTGTGCGAAAGTCTGCCTGAGCTGATAAAACCCTTACACTAAGCGAAACATAGAAAGAGCCGTCCATTAATTTTATCCAAGATTTTCACTCCGAGAAGCTTGGTACTTTCCATCAGGAATGCCATTGCCGTGGTTAGCTTGGCTACTGCGAAGAGTTGGTCTCTGTTGCTGTGGTATTCTCTGTGCGATTGTGTGCCTGAGCTGATAAAACTCTTACACTAAGCGAAACATATAGAAAGAGCCGTCCATTAATTCTATCCAAGACTTTCACTCCGAGAATCTTGGTACTTTCCATCAGAAATGCCATTGCCGTGGTTAGCTTGGCTACTGCGAAGAGTTACTCTCTTTTGCTGTGGTATTCTCTGTGCGATTGTCTGCCTCAGCTGATAAAACCCTTACACTAAGCGAAACATAGAAAGAGCCGTCCATTAATTTTATCCAAGACTTTCACTCCGAGAAGCTTGGTACTTTCCATCAGGAATGCCATTGCCGTGGTTAGCTTGGCTACTGCGAAGAGTTAGTCTCTGTTGCTGTGGTATTCTCTGTGCGATTGTCTGCCTGAGCTGATAAACCCTTACACTAAGCGAAACATATAGAAAGAGCCGTCCATTAATTCTATGCAAGACTTTCACTCTGAGAAGCTTGGTACTTTCCATCAGAAATGCCATTGCCGTGGTTAGCTTGGCTACTGCGAAGAGTTAGTCTCTTTTGCTGTGGTATTCTCTGTGCGATTGTCTGCCTCAGCTGATAAAACCCATACCCTAAGCGAAACATGTAGAAAGAGCCATCTTGTTCTATATTTTTCAGTCGGGGTTGGTGTAGGGTTATGGTCAGCAACAGAGACTGTCTGCCTGTGCAGATAAAAGCCTTATACTAAATCTATCCCAACCCTTTAAAATGTCGAAAGAGCCATCTGTTAATTGTATACAAACCTAAAGCTCCAAGACACTCAGTATTTCCCATCAGAAATGCCATTGCTGTGGTTAGCTTGACTCCTGCTAAGAATTAATCCCACAAAGAATACCATAGTAACAGAGACTGTCTTGGCGGTTGCCAAGCTAACCACTGCAGTGGCGTTTCTGATGGAAAGTACAGAGCTTCTCGGTGTGAAAGGTTTGGACAAAATTAATGGATAGCTCATTCTACATTTGTTTTTTGTTTTTTTTGCTCCTTTATGGGAGCTTCGAGGAAGGAGCGCATTCTGAGGGGTTAAAAAGGGGGAACATTTCAGAGATCCACCAGTTTTATCCAGACCTAAACCTTAGTCCTAACCCTTACCCTAAAAACATTAAATTGCAATAGCAGACTACTTCCAAAAAAAAGAGAAGAAGCTTATATTACTCTAAACCCCACCAATAACTTTCCAAGCTTAAAGCACGGTAAACTAATCGAGATGGGAGGTGAATTGTAAAGAAGAAACATCCAAATTTACCGTATCCTTAATCCATCAAACTCTATCCACATCCCTAACCCTATTTCTGGGGATATCTCTAAGCCAGCACTGGCGGAGGCACTCTGGTGACACGCGCTGGCCCGGGCATTCAACCCTTAACTTTCACTCCGAGAAGCTCAATATTATCCATCAGAAATGCCATTGCCGTGGTTAGCTTGGCTACTGCGAAGAGTTGGTCTCTGTTGCTGTGGTATTCTCTGCGCGATTGTCTGCCTGAGCTGATAAAACCCTTACACTAAGCGAAACATAGAAAGAGCCGTCCATTAATTTTATCCAAGACTTTCACTCCGAGAAGCTTGGTACTTTCCATCAGGAATGCCATTGCTGTGGTTAGCTTGGCTACTGCAAAGAGTTAGTCTCTGTTGCTGTGGTATTCTCTGTGCGAAAGTCTGCCTGAGCTGATAAAACCCTTACACTAAGCGAAACATAGAAAGAGCCGTCCATTAATTTTATCCAAGATTTTCACTCCGAGAAGCTTGGTACTTTCCATCAGAAATGCCATTGCCGTGGTTAGCTTGGCTACTGCGAAGAGTTGGTCTCTGTTGCTGTGGTATTCTCTGTGCGATTGTGTGCCTGAGCTGATAAAACTCTTACACTAAGCGAAACATATAGAAAGAGCCGTCCATTAATTCTATCCAAGACTTTCACTCCGAGAATCTTGGTACTTTCCATCAGAAATGCCATTGCCGTGGTTAGCTTGGCTACTGTGAAGAGTTACTCTCTTTTGCTGTGGTATTCTCTGTGCGATTGTCTGCCTCAGCTGATAAAACCCATACCCTAAGCGAAACATGTAGAAAGAGCCATCTTGTTCTATATTTTTCAGTCAGGGTTGGTGTAGGGTTATGGTCAGCAACAGAGACTGTCTGCCTGTGCAGATAAAACCCTTACACTAAATCTATCCCAACCCTTTAAAATGTCGAAAGAGCCATTTGTTAATTGTATACAAACCTAAATCTCCAAGACACTCAGTATTTCCCATCAGAAATGCCATTGCTGTGGTTAGCTTGACTCCTGCTAAGAATTAATCCCACAAAGAATACCATAGTAACAGAGACTGTCTTGGCGGTTGCCAAGCTAACCACTGCAGTGGCGTTTCTGATGGAAAGTACAGAGCTTCTCGGTGTGAAAGGTTTGGACAAAATTAACGGATAGCTCATTCTACATTTGTTTTTTTTTTTTTTTTTTTTTTGCTCCTTTATGGGAGCTTCGAGGAAGGAGCGCATTCTGAGGGGTTTAAAAGGGGGAACATTTCAGAGATCCACCAGTTTTATCCAGACCTAAACCTTAGTCCTAACCCTTACCCTAAAAACATTAAATTGCAATAGCAGACTACTTCCAAAAAAAAGAGAAGAAGCTTATATTACTCTAAACCCCACCAATAACTTTCCAAGCTTAAAGCAGGGTAAACTAATCAAGATGGGAGGTGAATTGTTAAGAAGAAACATCCAAATTTACCGTATCCTTAATCCATCAAACTCTATCCACATCCCTAACCCTATTTCTGGGGATATCTCTAAGGCAGCACTGGCGGAGGCACTCTGGTGACACGCGCTGGCCCGGGCATTCAACCCTTAACTTTCACTCCGAGGAGCTCAATATTATCCATCAGAAATGCCATTGCCGTGGTTAGCTTGGCTACTGTGAAGAGTTAGTCTCTGTTGCTGTGGTATTCTCTGTGCGATTTTCTGCCTGAGCTGATAAAACCCTTCAACTAAGCGAAACATAGAAAGAGCCGTCCATTAATTTTATCCAAGATTTTCACTGCGAGAAGCTTGGTACTTTCCATCAGCAATGCCATTGCCGTGGTTAGCTTGGCTACTGCAAAGAGTTAGTCTCTGTTGCTGTGGTATTCTCTGTGCGAAAGTCTGCCTGAGCTGATAAAACCCTTACACTAAGCGAAACATAGAAAGAGCCGTCCATTAATTTTATCCAAGATTTTCACTCCGAGAAGCTTGGTACTTTCCATCAGGAATGCCATTGCCGTGGTTAGCTTGGCTACTGCGAAGAGTTGGTCTCTGTTGCTGTGGTATTCTCTGTGCGATTGTGTGCCTGAGCTGATAAAACTCTTACACTAAGCGAAACATATAGAAAGAGCCGTCCATTAATTCTATCCAAGACTTTCACTCCGAGAATCTTGGTACTTTACATCAGAAATGCCATTGCCGTGGTTAGCTTGGCTACTGCGAAGAGTTACTCTCTTTTGCTGTGGTATTCTCTGTGCGATTGTCTGCCTCAGCTGATAAAACCCTTACACTAAGCGAAACATAGAAAGAGCCGTCCATTAATTTTATCCAAGACTTTCACTCTGAGAAGCTTGGTACTTTCCATCAGGAATGCCATTGCCGTGGTTAGCTTGACTACTGCGAAGAGTTAGTCTCTGTTGCTGTGGTATTCTCTGTGCGATTGTCTGCCTGAGCTGATAAACCCTTACACTAAGCGAAACATATAGAAAGAGCCGTCCATTAATTCTATGCAAGACTTTCACTCTGAGAAGCTTGGTACTTTCCATCAGAAATGCCATTGCCGTGGTTAGCTTGGCTACTGCGAAGAGTTAGTCTCTTTTGCTGTGGTATTCTCTGTGCGATTGTCTGCCTCAGCTGATAAAACCCATACCCTAAGCGAAACATGTAGAAAGAGCCATCTTGTTCTATATTTTTCAGTCGGGGTTGGTGTAGGGTTATGGTCAGCAACAGAGACTGTCTGCCTGTGCAGATAAAACCCTTATACTAAATCTATCCCAACCCTTTAAAATGTCGAAAGAGCCATCTGTTAATTGTATACAAACCTAAAGCTCCAAGACACTCAGTATTTCCCATCAGAAATGCCATTGCTGTGGTTAGCTTGACTCCTGCTAAGAATTAATCCCACAAAGAATACCTTAGTAACAGAGACTGTCTTGGCGGTTGCCAAGCTAACCACTGCAGTGGCGTTTCTGATGGAAAGTACAGAGCTTCTCGGTGTGAAAGGTTTGGACAAAATTAATGGATAGCTCATTCTACATTTGTTTTTTTTTTTTTTTGCTCCTTTATGGGAGCTTCGAGGAAGGAGCGCATTCTGAGGGGTTAAAAAGGGGGAACATTTCAGAGATCCACCAGTTTTATCCAGACCTAAACCTTAGTCCTAACCCTTACCCTAAAAACATTAAATTGCAATAGCAGACTACTTCCAAAAAAAAGAGAAGAAGCTTATATTACTCTAAACCCCACCAATAACTTTCCAAGCTTAAAGCACGGTAAACTAATCAAGATGGGAGGTGAATTGTAAAGAAGAAACATCCAAATTTACCGTATCCTTAATCCATCAAACTCTATCCACATCCCTAACCCTATTTCTGGGGATATCTCTAAGCCAGCACTGGCGGAGGCACTCTGGTGACACGCGCTGGCCCGGGCATTCAACCCTTAACTTTCACTCCGAGAAGCTCAATATTATCCATCAGAAATGCCATTGCCGTGGTTAGCTTGGCTACTGCGAAGAGTTAGTCTCTGTTGCTCTGGTATTCTCTGTGCGATTGTCTGCCTGAGCTGATAAAACCCTTACACTAAGCGAAACATAGAAAGAGCCGTCCATTAATTTTATCCAAGACTTTCACTCCGAGAAGCTTGGTACTTTCCATCAGGAATGCCATTGCCGTGGTTAGCTTGGCTACTGCGAAGAGTTAGTCTCTGTTGCTGTGGTATTCTCTGTGCGAAAGTCTGCCTGAGCTGATAAAACCCTTACACTAAGCGAAACATAGAAAGAGCCGTCCATTAATTTTATCCAAGATTTTCACTCCGAGAAGCTTGGTACTTTCCATCAGTAATGCCATTGCCGTGGTTAGCTTGGCTACTGCGAAGAGTTGGTCTCTGTTGCTGTGGTATTCTCTGTGCGATTGTCTGCCTGAGCTGATAAAACCCTTACACTAAGCGAAACATATAGAAAGAGCCGTCCATTAATTCTATCCAAGACTTTCACTCCGAAAATCTTGGTACTTTCCATCAGAAATGCCATTGCCGTGGTTAGCTTGGCTACTGTGAAGAGTTAGTCTCTTTTGCTGTGGTATTCTCTGTGCGATTGTCTGCCTCAGCTGATAAAACCCATACCCTAAGCGAAACATGTAGAAAGAGCCATCTTGTTCTATATTTTTCAGTCAGGGTTGGTGTAGGTTTATGGTCAGCAACAGAGACTGTCTGCCTGTGCAGATAAAACCCTTATACTAAATCTATCTCAACCCTTTAAAATGTCGAAAGAGCCATTTGTTATTTGTATACAAACCTAAAGCTCCAAGACACTCAGTATTTCCCATCAGAAATGCCATTGCCGTGGTTAGCTTGACTCCTGCTAAGAATTAATCCCACAAAGAATACCATAGTAACAGAGACTGTCTTGGCGGTTGCCAAGCTAACCACTGCAGTGGCGTTTCTGATGGAAAGTACAGAGCTTCTCGGTGTGAAAGGTTTGGATAAAATTAACGGATAGCTCATTCTACATTTGTTTTTTTTGCTCCTTTATGGGAGCTTCGAGGAAGGAGCGCATTCTGAGGGGTTAAAAAGGGGGAACATTTGAGAAATCCACCAGTTTGATCCAGACCTAAACCTTAGTCCTAACCCTTACCCTAAAAACATTAAATTGCAATAGCAGACTACTTCAAAAAAAAAAGAGAAGAAGCTTATATTACTCTAAACCCCACCAATAACTTTCCAAGCTTAAAGCAGGGTAAACTAATCAAGATGGGAGGTGAATTGTAAAGAAGAAACATCCAAATTTACCATATCCTTAATCCATCAAACTCTATCCACATCCATAACCTTAATTCTGGGGATATCTCTAAGCCAGCACTGGCGGAGGCACTCTGGTGACACGCGCTGGCCCGGGCATTCAACCCTTAACTTTCACTCCGAGAAGCTCAATATTATCCATCAGAAATGCCATTGCCGTGGTTAGCTTGGCTGCTGTGAAGAGTTTGACTCTATTGCTGTGGTATTCTCTGTGCGATTGTCTGCCTGAGCTGATAAAACCCTTACGCTAAGCGAAACATAGAAAGAGCCGTCCATTAATTTTACCCAAGACTTTCACACTGAGAAGCTTGGTACTTTCCATCAGAAATGCCATTGCCGTGGTTAGCTTGGCTACTGCGAAGAGTTAGTCTCTGTTGCTGTGCGATTGTCTGCCTGAGCTGATAAAACCCTTACGCTAAGCGAAACATAGAAAGAGCCGTCCATTAATTTTACCCAAGACTTTCACACTGAGAAGCTTGGTACTTTCCATCAGAAATGCCATTGCCGTGGTTAGCTTGGCTACTGCGAAGAGTTAGTCTCTGTTGCTGTGCGATTGTCTGCCTGAGCTGATAAAACCCTTATACTAAGCGAAACATATAAAAAGAGCCGTCCATTAATTCTATCCAAGACTTTCACTCCGAGAAGCTTGGTACTTTCCATCAGGAATGCCATTGCCGTGGTTAGCTTGGCTACTGCGAAGAGTTAGTCTCTGTTGCTCTGGTATTCTCTGCGCGATTGTCTGCCTGAGCTGATAAAACCCTTACACTAAGCGAAACATAGAAAGCGCCGTCCATTAATTTTATCCAAGATTTTCACTCCGAGAAGCTTGGTACTTTCCATCAGGAATGCCATTGCCGTGGTTAGCTTGGCTACTGCGAAGAGTTGGTTTCTGTTGCTGTGGTATTCTCTGTGCGATTGTCTGCCTGAGCTGATAAAACCCTTACACTAAGCGAAACATAGAAAGAGCCGTCCATTAATTCTATCCAAGACTTTCACTCCGAGAATCTTGGTACTTTCCATCAGAAATGCCATTGCCGTGGTTAGCTTGGCTACTGCGAAGAGTTACTCTCTTTTGCTGTGGTATTCTCTGTGCGATTGTCTGCCTCAGCTGATAAAACCCATACCCTAAGCGAAACATGTAGAAAGAGCCATCTTGTTCTATATTTTTCAGTCAGGGTTGGTGTAGGGTTATGGTCAGCAACAGAGACTGTCTGCCTGTGCAGATAAAACCCTTATACTAAATCTATCCCAACCCTTTAAAATGTAGAAAGAGCCATCTGTTAATTGTATACAAACCTAAAGCTCCAAGACACTCAGTATTTCCCATCAGAAATGCCATTGCCGTGGTTAGCTTGACTCCTGCTAAGAATTAATCTCACAAAGAATACCATAGTAACAGAGACTGTCTTGGCGGTTGCCAAGCTAACCACTGCAGTGGCGTTTCTGATGGAAAGTACAGAGCTTCTCGGTGTGAAAGGTTTGGATAAAATTAACGGATAGCTCATTCTACATTTGTTTTTTGTTTTTTTGCTACTTTATGGGAGCTTCGAGGAAGGAGCGCATTCTGAGGGGTTAAAAAGGGGGACAATTTCAGAAATCCACCAGTTTTATCCAGACCTAAACCTTAGTCCTAACCCTTACCCTAAAAACATTAAATTGCAATAGCAGACTACTTCAAAAAAAGAGAAGAATCTTATATTACTCTAAACCCCACCAATAACTTTTCAAGCTTAAAGCAGGGTAAACTAATCAAGATGGGAGGTGAATTGTAAATGTAACCTGCACGACAGGGGAATGGGCCTATGCTTGCGCAGGGACAGTTTACAGTCTAATGTCTAAGTTCAGTGGAGATTGGTGTAGGTTTTTTTCTAGACCAGATTCTAGTAATCACCCCAAAGACAACACACACACATTCGTGGGTATAGTTTACAATAAAAAAAAAAACCAATTTATTTCAACAGTTCAAAGTAAAGTTATTTCAATATCAATACTAAATTAGATGTGATATATATATATATATATATATATATATATATATATATATATTTTACTCTATTATACTTTTTAAAAGTTCTTCCTAATATTCTATTTATTGTCTATATCTATCTATATTCTATTTTATACCCTTCTAATATACTTATGCAGCCATATTCTACACTAACAAATTAAAGAAAATAATCCAAACTAAAGTGAGTGCACTCAAAGAACATAATAAAGAAAAGAAAAGGGGGAATGATTCAGTCTTCCAATCTGTGCAAGGTGCAATTTCCAGATCCTACCACAATCAGAGGCAAGTTAATGTAGAGGCGATGATGATGAATCCAAATCCAGGGCGATGATGGGGGTATCCAAGGGTTCCAAACGGTGTAGCAAGGGGGGTTGTTCGGGGTACAAAAAAAACCAGTCTGCACAAAATTGTACAGATTACTTATTAATTGCAATCTCTATCAAACAATTACAAACAAAATAAAAATAGCCAAATCTAGAGTCAATTCTCAGAATTAAATCATTTCCTACATATAACTAATATGCGGCTGAATGACAACAGCCTATTGCTGTAAGAACAGTTAAAAACAATGTCATCGCAGCCAGGCTGCGGCACTATCAACGTGAATTCACGTCTAGCTGGCTGCTATGGGTTCCATGGATGCCATGTAGCCCGAGTTGGCTCGGTGGCTAGTGGCAACTGGAGCTTAGTTTTTTTTTAACAACAAGCATATTATTATATTAAAATGTCTAACATTCCTACATCAAATAAACCCTATGGACCGGGTGTCCTGACTGGTTTTAAAGCTCTGAATCATATGGGAACTGCTAAGGATCATAGATATACGTTTTAGCTGGGTTAGCTTAGCTTAGCAACCAATGGAAAATTGTCAGTCTTTAGATTTCAAGATTTTAAACTCTTATCTCACCAGGATTCCAGCAGCGTACAAAACACAAGAGAAAAGAGTCTTCCTTCTTCCTTCAACAGGAGATCTGTCTTTGGATAAAATCAAGATATCCTACGTAAATGGCTGATTACATGGAACACAGAAAGCTGTTTACTTTTTAGCTTTGGCTAGCGGCTCACCAAGGAAGCTTCGTGGGAGGGATCTTTTTTGTCGTAGTTCAATTGTCCTGTAGCTCAAATATCCGTAGTTCAAATATCAATAATTCAAGTATCCATAGTCACAGTTGTCCGTATTTCTAAATATCCGTATTTCTCTTCTCTATTGTTGACGGCTGTTTGTATGGTTTAACCTCTGTAGCTAGTGTGCCTCCTAGAGGCTACTCGTGGAACTTACATACGTCACAGGGTACATGTAATCATGTGGGTTACATAAAGAAGAAACATCCAAATTTACCGTATCCTTAATCCATCAAACTCTATCCACATCCCTAATTCTGGGGATATCTCTAAGCCAGCACTGGCGGAGGCACTCTGGTAACAAGCGCTGGCCCGGGCATTCAACCCTTAACTTTCACTCCGAGAAGCTCAATATTATCCATCAGAAATGCCATTGCCGTGGTTAGCTTGGCTACTGCGAAGAGTTGGTCTCTGTTGCTCTGGTATTCTCTGTGCGATTGTCTGCCAGAGCTGATAAAACCCTTACACTAAGCGAAACATATAGAAAGAAACGTCCATTAATTTTATCCAAGACTTTCACTCCGAGAAGCTTGGTACTTTCCATCAGAAATGCCATTGCCGTGGTTAGCTTGGCTACTGCGAAGAGTTAGTCTCTGTTACTGTGGTATTCTCTGTGCGATTGTCTGCCTGAGCTGATAAAACCCTTACACTAAGCGAAACATAGAAAGAGCCGTCCATTAATTTTATCCAAGACTTTCACTCCGAGAAGCTTGGTACTTTCCATCAGAAATGCTATTGCCATGGTTAGCTTGGCTACTGCAGAGTTATTCTCTGTTGTGGTATTTTTTTTTTGTGGGATTGTCTGCCTGAGCAGATAAGCCCTAACCCAAACCTTATCTCAAGTGAAACATGTAGAAAGCTCTCTTTGTTCATTTTATGCAAGACTTTTACTCTGAAAAGCTCGGTACTTTCCATCAGAAATACCATTGCCGTGGTTAGCTTGGCTACTGCGACGAGTTGGTGTCTTGCTGTGGTATTCTCTGTAGGATTGTGTGCCAGAGCAGATGAAACCCTTGCCCCAACCCTAATTGAAAGATATGGAGCCATCCGTTACGTTCAGCCAAACCTAATCCTACTTTCGGGGATAAGTTCTTTTAGTTTTATCGTGAGAAATGTTTTTCTAAAGTGAGTCCCGCCACCCACGATGATGAGCTGGGGTGCTTCTTTCTGAGCGCTAAGCGGGTACAGAGAAGTGGTTTAATCACAAGCTCTGTGCTTTAGATGATGTTCAATGTTCCTTTCATGGGAGCATCAAGAGAAGGGGCATGTTCTGAGTGGTAAAAAGGACAAAAGTGCAGAAATTCATCAATTTGATCTAACCCTAAACCTTAGTTTTAAGTCTTAAAACATTAAATTGCAATTGTAGAAAAGTTCAATTTAAAAAAAACAAAACAAACAAAAAACACTTGTATTGTTTCAAACCCCACCAACAACTTTTCAAGTTTAAAACGGGATAAAGTAATCAAGATATAAGACAATGGGAGATGAGTTGTAACGAATAAACACCCAAATTGCCCCTAGACTTAACCAATCAAACTCTATCCCTAACCCTAATCCTTGGGGTATTTCTAATCCAGCACTTGGTCATTGGCGGAGGTGCTCAGTTGACATGTGTTGGCTCTGGCATTCAACCCTAACCATAAAGTTAACCTAGTATTTTCAATCTGAAATGCCCTTGCCGTGGTTAGCTTGGCTACTGCGAAGAGTTGGTCTCTGTTGCTGTGGTATTCTCTGTGCGATTGACTGCCTGAGCTGATAAAACCCTAACGCTAAGCGAAACATGTAGAAAGAGCCGTCCATTAATTTTATCCAAAACTTTCACTCCGAGAAGCTTGGTACTTTCCATCAGAAATGCCATTGCCGTGGTTAGCTTGGCTACAATTAAGAGTTGGTCTCTGTTGCTCTGGTATTCTCTGTGCGATTATCTGCTAAAACAGGTAACACACTTACCCTAACCCAACCAAAACATGTAGGAAGAGCCATCCGTTAATTTTGTCCAAAACTTTCACTCCAAGATGCTCGGTTTTTCCTTCAAAAATGCCATTGCCGTGGTTACCTTGGCTACCACGAAGAGTTAGTCTTTGTTGCTGTTGTGTTTCTGAGGGATTGTCCGCCTAAACGGATAAAACCCTTACTCTAAGCGAAACATTTAGAAAGCACTCTGTTAATTTCATCCAAAATTTTCAGTCCGAGAAGCCCGGTTCTTTCCTTCAGAAATGCCATTGCCGTGGGTAGCTTCGCTACTGCGAAGATTTAGTCTCTGTTGCTGTGGTATTCTCTGTTCGATTGTCTGCCTGAGCAGATAATGCCCTTACAACTAAGCGAAATATATAGAAAAAGCCGTCCAGTAATTTTATCATAACTTTTACTATGAGTAGCTTGGTACTTTCCATCAGAAATTCCATTTTCGTAGTTAGCTTGGCTACAATGAAGGGTTAGTCTCTGTTGCTGTTGTATTTCTGCGATTGTCTGCTTAAACAGGTAACACACTTACCCTAACCCAACCAAAGCATGTAGGAAGAGCTGTCCGTTAATTTTATCCAAAAACATTCACTCCAAGAAGCTCGGTTCTTTGCTTCAGAAATTCCATTGCCGTGGTTAGCTTGGCTACCACGAAGAGTTGGTCTCTGTTGCTGTTGTATTTCTGAGGAATTGTCCGCCTAAACGGATAAAACCCTTACACTAAGCGAAATATGTAGAAAAGCCGGGCATTAATTTTACCCAAATCTTTCCCTCCAAGAAGCTTGGTACTTTCCATCAGAAATGCCATTGCCGTGGTTAGCTTGGCTACCACGAAGAGTTAGTCTCTGTTGCTGTTGTATGTCTGCGATTGTTTGCTTAAACGGGTAACACACTTACCCTAACCCAACCAAAACATGTAGGAAGAGCCGTCCATTAATTTTATCCAAAACATTCACTCCAAGAAGCTCGGTTCTTTGCTTCAGAAATTCCATTGCCGTGGTTAGCTTGGCTACCACAAAGAGTTGGTCTCTGTTTCTGTTGTATTTCTGAGGGATTGTCTGCCTCAATGGATAAAACCCTTAGACAAAGCGAAATATGTAGAAAAGCCGTGCATTAATTTTACCCAAATCTTTCCCTCCAAGAAGCTCGGTACTTTCCATCAAAAATGCCATTGACGTGATTAGCTTGGCTACCACGAAGAGTTATTCTCTGTTGCTGTTGTATTTCTGCGGGATTGTCCGTCTGAAAAGATAAAACCCTTATCTTAAGCGAAATTTGTAGCAAGAGGCGTCCAGTAATGTTATCCAAAACATTCACACCGAGAAGCTTGGTACGTTCCATCAGGAATGCCATTGCCGTAGTTAGCTTGGCTACTACGAAGAGTTAGTCTCTGTTGCTGTGGTGTTCTCTGTGCGATTGACTGCCTGAGCTGATGAAACGCTAAGCGAAACATGTAGGAAGAGCCGTCCATTCATTTTACCCAAAATTTTCACTCCGAGAAGCTTGGTACTTTCCATCAGTACTGCCATTGCCGTAGTTAGCTTGGCTACTACGAAGAGTTAGACTGTTGCTGTGGTGTTCTCAGTGCAAGGGTTTTATCAGCTCAGGCAGACAATCGCACAAAGCGAAACATGGAAAGAAACGTCCATTAATTTTATCCAAGACTTTCACTCCGAGAAGCTTGGTACTTTCCATCAGAAATGCCATTGCTGTAGTTAGCTTGGCTACTATGAAGAGTTAGTCTCTGTCGCTGTGGGATTGTCCGCCTGAGCAGGTAAAACTCTTACCCCAACCCAACTGGAACATGCTGTCCATCAGAAATGCCATTGCTATGGTTGGCTTGGCTACCACCAAGACTGTCTATTGCTGTGGTATTTCTATGGGATTATCTGGCTGAGCAGATAAAACCCTTACTCTTAAGTGAAACATGTAGAAAGAGTTATCTGTTAATTTCATCTGGAACTATCACTCCGAGAAGCTCGGTACTTTCCATCAGAAATGACTTTGCTGTGGTTAGTTTGGCTACTATGAAGAGTTAGTCTCTGTTGCCGTGGGATTGTCTGCCTGAGCAGATAAAACCGTAACTCTACTCTAACCAAAAGATGTGGAACGACCCAACCCTTAATTTTATCCAAAGATTTTATTCCGAGCAGCTCGGTACATTCCATCTGAAATGCCATTATTGTGGTTAGCTTGTCTATCGAAGTTATTCTCTGCTGCAGTGGTATTCCCTAAGATTTTCTGCCTTAGCAGCTAAAACCCTATCCCAATCGAAACATCTAGAAAGAGATATCCGTTAATTTTATCTGAAACTATCACTCCATGTTCAGAAATGCTACTGCGAAGAGGTAGTTGATGTGGTATTGTCTGTTGTATTGTTTGCCTGAGCAGACAAAACTCTTAGCCTAACTCATCCCTAAACGAAAGATGTAGAAAGAGCACTCTGTTAATTTTATCCAAACCTTTCAGTTGGAAAATCTCAGTATTTTCCATCAGAAATGATTTTGTCATGGATAGCTTGGCTACTGCTAAGAGTTATTCTCTGTTGTGGTATCTTTTTTTTTTTTGTGGGATTGTCTGACTGAGCAGATAAGCCCTAACCCAAACCTTAGCTTTCTACATGTTTCACTTGAGATCTCTTTGTTCATTTTATGCAAAACTTTTACTCTGAAAAGCTCAGTACTTTCCATCAGAAATACCATTGCCGTGGTTAGCTTGGCTACTGCGACGAGTTGGGGTCTTGCTGTGGTATTCTCTGTAGGATTGTGTGCCAGAGCAGATGAAACCCTTGCCCCAACCCTAATGGAAAAACATAGAGCCATCCGTTACGTTTAGCCAAACCTAATCCTACTTTCGGGGTTAAGTTCTTTAGTTTATCGTGAGAAATGTTTTTCTAAAGTGAGTCCCGCCACCCACGACGATGAGCTGGGGTGCTTCTTCCTGAGCACTAAGCGGGTACAGAGAAGTAGTTTAATCTCAAGCTCTGTGCTTTAGATGATGTTCAATGTTTCTTTCATGGGAGCATCAAGAGAAGGGGCATGTTCTGAGTGGTAAAAAGAAATTCATCAATTTGATCTAAATCTAAACCTTAGCCTTAACTCTTAAAACATTAAATTGCAATTGCAGAAAAGTTCAATTTAAAAAAAATACAAAACAAACAAAAAACACTTGTATTGTTTCAAACCCCACCAACACTTTTCAAGTTTAAAACGGGACAAAGTAATCAAGATATAAGACAATGGGAGATCAGTTGTAACGACTAAACACCCAAATTGCCCCTAGACTTAACCAATCAAACTCTATCCCTAACCCTAATCCTTGGGGTATTTCTAATCTAGCACTTGGGCATTGGCGGAGGTGCTCAGTTGACATGTGTTGGCTCTGGCATTCAACCCTAACCATAAAGTTAACCTAGTATTTTCAATCTGAAATGCCCTTGCCGTGGTTAGCTTGGCTACTGCGAAGAGTTGGTCTCTGTTGCTGTGGTATTCTCTGTGCGATTGTCTGCCTGAGCTGATAAAACCCTTACACTAAGCGAAACATATAGAAAGAGCCGTCCATTAATTTTATCCAAGACTTTCACTCCGAGAAACTTGGTACTTTCCATCAGAAATGCCATTGCTGTGGTTAGCTTGGCTGCTGCGAAGAGTTAGTCTGTTAATGTGGGGTTTTCTGTGGGATTTGCTGCCTGAGCAGATAAAACCTTTACCCTAATACAAACCCCAACCCAAACGTGTTGAAAGAGCCGTCTGTTAGTTTTATCCAAATCTTGCATACCGAGAAGCTCTGTACTTTCCATCAGAAATGTTATTGTTAGCTTGGCAACCTCCAAGACGGTGTCTGTTGCTGTGGTATTATTTGTGGGATTAATTCTTAGCAGGAGCCAAGCTAACCACGGCAATGGTATATCTGGTGTTTCGGAGCTTTTGGTTCAGATATAATTAGCGGCTGGCTCCTTCTACATCTTTTTGTACGGGTCGGGATATGTTTAGTATAAGGGTTTTATCTACTTAGGCAGACAGTCTCTGTTGCTATTGTGTTTCTGCGGGATTGTCCGACTGAACAGATAAAACCCTTACTATAAGTGAAATATGTAGAATAGCCGTTCATTAATTTTATCCAAAACTTTCACTCCGAGAAGCTTGGTACTTTCCTTCAGTAATGCCATTGCCCTGGTTTGCTTGGCTACCACAAAGAGTTAGTCTCTGTTGCTGTTGTATTTCTGCGGGATTGTCCGTCTGAACAGATAAAACCCTTACTATAAATGAAACATTTAGAAAGAGCCGTCCATTAATATTATCCAAAACTTTCAGTCCAAGAAGCTTGGTACTTTCCATCAGGAATGCCATTGCCGTAGTTAGCTTGGCTACTACGAAGAGTTAGTGTCTGTTGCTGTGGTATTATCTGTGCGATTGTCTGCCTGAGCTGATAAAACCCTTACCCTAAGTGAAACATGTAGAAACAGCCTCCGTGAAATTTTTTTTTCCGAAGCTGTCACTCAAACCCGGTACTTGAAAAGAGCAGTGCCATTGCTGTGGTTGGCGTGGCTACGACGAAGTTAGTCTCTGTTGCTGTGGGATTGTCTGTCTGAGCAGGTAAAAGGCTTGCGCTAACCTAATCGGAACATTGTAGCAAGAGCATACGTCAATAAGATCCAAAACTGTCACTCCGAGAAGCTGGGTACTTTCCATCCGAAATGCCATTGCCGTGGTGAGCTTTGCTACTGCCAAGGGTTAGTCTCAGTTGCTGTGAGATTGTTTGCCTGAGCACATAAAACCCTTAACCAAATCCTACCTCAACCAAAACAGGAAGAAAGTCAGTTAGTTTGATCCAAAATTTTGAGTACGAGAAAGTCGGTACTTTATTTAGAATTTTCATTGCTGTGTTTAGCTTGGCTACCGTGAAGTGTTAGTCTCTGTTGCTTTGCTATTCTGTGTGGGATTGTCTGCCTGAGCAGGTAAAACGCTTACCCTAAACCAACCGAAACATGTAGAAAGAGCCATCCGTTTATTTTACCCAAAACTATCGCTGCGAGAAGCTTGCTACTCTCCATCAGAAATGCCATTGCCATGGTTGGCTTGGCTACCACCAAGACTGTCTGTTGCTGCGGTATTTCTGTGGGATTATCTGGCTGAGCAGATAAAACTCTTACGTGAAACATGTAGAAAGAGTCGTCTGTTAATTTCATCCGGAACTATCACTCCGAGAAGCTCGGTACTTTCCATTAGAAATGACTTTGCTGTGGTTAGTTTGGCCACTATGAAGAGTTAGTCTCTGTTGCTGTGGTATTTTCTTTGCGATTGTGTGGCTGAGCAGATAAAACCCTTACCTTAACTCAAATCCTACCTCAAGCGAAACATGTAGAAAGCGCTGTCTGTTAATTTTATGTAAAACTTTTACTCTGAGGAGCTCTCTACTTTCCATCAGAAATACCATTGCCGTGGTTAGCTTGGCTACTGCGATGAGTTGGTCTCTATTGCTGTGGTATTGTCTGTAGGATTGTCTGCCAGAGCAGATAAAACTCTTACCCCAACCGTAACCGAAAGATATAGAGCCATCCATTGAGTTTATCAAAACCTAATACTAATTTCGGGGATAATTTCTTTAGTTTTTATCTTGAGAAATGTTTTTCTAAAGTGCGAGTCCCGCCACCCACCATGATGAGCCTGGGGTGCTTCTCCCTGACCGTGAAGCAGGTACAGAGAAGTGGTTTAATCACTCGCTATGTGCTTTTGGTGACCGTTCAGTGTTGCTTTTTATAGAGTTATCAAGAGGAAGGAGCATGTTCGGTGTGGTAAAAAGGAGGGGCAAAAATGTAGAAATTCATCAATTTTATCTAAACCTACCCCTAAAACTTAGTCCTAACCCTAAAAACATGACAATTGTAGAAGTGCAATTCAATAAAAGAAACCCACTTGTATTGCTGCAAACCCCACCAACAACTTTTCAAGTGTAAAACGGGATAAACTAATCAAGAGGGAAGACAATGGGGGATCAAGTGTAAAGAATAAACAACCTCCAAATAGATCCTATACCCAATCCATCAAACTCTCTCCAAATTCGTAACCCTAAACCTGGGGGTATCTGTAAGCCAGTATTTGGGCATTGTTGAGGCGCCTGCTTGACATATGTTGGCTCTGGCATTCAATTCTCTAACCCCTACCTTTCACTCAGAGAAGCCTAGTATCTCCCATCAAAAATGCCATTGCCATGGTTGGCGTGGCTAACATGAAGAGTTAATCTCTGTTGCTGTGGGATTTTCTGCCTGAGCAGGTAAAACCTTTACCTTAACACAAACCCTACCCTTACGTGTTGAAAGAGCCGTATGTTGATTTTTATCCAAACCTTTCACACCGAGAAGCTCTGTACTTTCCATCAGAAATGCCATTGCAATGGTTAGCTTGGCAACCGCCAAGACAGTCTCTGTTGCTATGGTATTCTTTGTGGGATTAATTCTTGGCAGAAGTCAACCTAACCACGGCAATGGTATTTGACGGAAAATACTGTCACGGAGCTTAAGGTTTGGATATAATTAACGGATGACTCATTCTACATCTTTCTGTAAGGGTTGGGATAGGTTTAGTGTAAGAGTTTTATCTGCTCAGGCAGACAGTGTCTGTTGCTGTGGTATTCTCTGTGGAAGTACTTTTGAGTAGGAAAAACCCTCACTGTAACCCTACGCCAACCCTGGCCAAAAGATGTAGAAAAAGACATCAATTAATTTTATCCAAAACTTTCATTTCGAGAAGCTCGGTACTTTCCATCAGAAATGCCATTTCCATCAAATTATGCAAACCTAATCCTAACCAAAAGATTCAGAAGACTACACTTTCAGTGGTCATTTCTGTCGTTCTTGGCTTGAAAAATGTTTAATTGTGAGTCCGCCACCCACGATGATGAGCTGCGGTGCTTCTTCCTGAGCATGAAGCGGGTACAGCGAAGTGATTTGATTACAAGCTCTGTGCTTTTGAGGCAAAGAGCGTGCTCTGAGTGGTAAAAGAAAAAAATTGAGAAAGCCATCAATTACTTTTATTTTAAACCTAACCCTAAAAACATTAACCTGCAATAGCAGTGGACTTCAATTAAAAAAAAAAATCACTTATAATGCTCCAAACCCCACCAACAACTTTTCAAGTTTAAAACCGGATAAACTGTGGATGATCTCAAGCTGTGTGCTTTTGAGGCAAGATGCATCCTCTGATTGGTAAAATGGAGAAATCTATCAATTTTATTGAAACATAACTTTAAAAACAAACTGCCATGGCAGAGAACTTCAATTTAAAAAAAAAATCATTTATAATGCTCCAAACCTCACCAGCAATTTTTCAAGTTAACACGGGATAAACTAATCAAAATACAGGACCGTGGCAGATCAGTTGTAAAGAACAAAAAACATCCAAATTGAACCCATCAATCTCTCCATAACTCTCATATTGGGGTATCGCTAAGCCAGCGCTTGGGCACTGTCCGCCTGAGCAGAAAAACTTGACACTAAACTCAAACACTACGTCAACCGAAACATGTAGCAAGGACCATCCGTTGATTTTTATCCAAAACTTTTACTACGAGAAGCTTGGTTCTTTCCTTCAGGAATGCAATTGGCGTGGTTAGCTTAGCTACTGCGAAGAGTTAGTCTCTATTGTTGTGGTATTCTCTGTGCGATTGTCTGCCTGAGCTGATAAAACTCTTACCATAAGTGAAACATGTAGAAAGAGCCGTCCATTAATTTTATCCAAAACTTTCACTCCGTGAAGCTTGGTACTTACCATCAGAAATGCCATTGCTGTGGTTAGTTTGGCTACTGCGAAGATTTAGTCTCTGTTGCTGTGAGATTGTTTGCCTGAGTAGATAAAACCCTTACCCAATCCCAAACCCTACCTCAACCAAAACATGAAGAAAGTCATCAGTTAATTTGATCCAAAATTTACTACGAGAAAGTCGGTACTTTATTTCAAAATAGTCATTTCTGTGTTTAGCTTGGCTACCGCGAAGTGGTAGTCTCTGTCGCTGTGGGATTGTCAGCCTGAGCAGGTAAAACACTTACCCTAACCCAACCGAAACATGTAGAAAGAACCATCCATTTATTTTACCCAAAACTATCGCTGCGACAAGCTCGCTGCGCTCCATCAGAAATGCCATTGCCGTGGTTGGCTTGGCTACCACCAACACTGTCTGGTACTGTGGTATTTATATGGGATTATCCGGCTGAGCAGATAAAACCCTTTCTCTTATGTGAAACATGTAGAAAGAGTCATCTGTTAATTTCATCCGGAACTATCACTCCGAGAAGCTCGGTACTTTACATCAGAAATGACTTTGCTGTGGTTAGTTTGGCTACTATGAAGAGTTAGACTCTGTTGCTGTGGTATTCTCTGTTTGATTGTCTACCTGAGCTGATAAAACACTTGCCCTAAGCGAAACATGTAGAAGGAGCCGTCCATTAATTTTCTCCAAAGATTTTATTCCGAGCAGCTCGGTACATTCCATCAGAAATACCATTACCGTGGTTAGCTTGTCTATCGAAGTTATTCTCTGTTGCAGTGGTATTCTCTAAGATTTTCTGCCTTAGCAGGTGAAACCCTATCCCAACCGAAACATCTAGAAAGAGCAATCCCTTAATTTTATCTGAAACTATCACTCCATGTTCAGAAATGCTACTGCGAAGAGGTAGTCGCTGTTGATGTGGTATTGTCTGTTGTATTGTTTGCCTGAGCAGACAATACTCTTAGCCTAACTCATCCCTAAACGAAAGATGTAGAAAGAGCAATCTGTTAATTTTATCCAAACCTTTCAGTTGGAAAATCTCAGTATTTCCATCAGAAGTGACTTTGTCATGGATAGCTTGGCTACTGCTAAGAGTTATTCTCTGTTGTAGTATTTTTTTGTGGGATTGTCTGACTGAGCAGATGAGCCCTAACCCAAACCTTATCTCAAGTGAAATATGTAGAAAGCTCTCTTCGTTCATTTTATGCAAATCTTTTACTCTGAAAAGCTCAGTACTTTCCATCAGAAATGCCATTGCCGTGGTTAGCTTGGCTACTGCGACGAGTTGGGGTCTTCCTGTGGTATTCTCTGTAGGATTGTGTGCCAGAGCAGATGAAACCCTAACCCAAAGATATAGAGCCATCCGTTACGTTTAGCCAAACCTAATCCTACTTTCGGGGATAAGTTCATTAGTTTTATCGTGAGAAATGTTTTTCTAAAGTGAGTCCCGCCACCCACGATGATGAGCTGGGGTGCTTCTTCCTTAGCGCTAAGCAGGTACAGAGACGTGGTTTAGTCACAAGCTTTGTGCTTTAGATGATGTTCAATGTTCCTTTCATGGGAGCATCAAGAGAAGGGGCATGTTTTGAGTGGTAAAAAGGAGAAAAGTGCAGAAAATCATCAATTTGATCTAAACCTTAGTCTTAACTCTTAAAACATTAAATTGCAATTGCAGAAAAGTTCAATTAAAAAAAAAACAAACAAAAAACACTTGTATTGTTTCAAACCCCACCAACAACTTTTCAAGTTTAAAACGGGATAAGGTAATCAAGATACAAGACAATGGGAGATCAGTTGTAACGAATAAACACCCAAATTGCCCCTAGACTTAACCAATCAAACTCTATCCATATCCCTAATCCTGGGTGTATTTCTAATCCAGCACTTGGGCATTGGCAGAGGTGCTCAGTTGACATGTGTTGGCTCTGGCATTCAGCCCTAACCATAACGTTAACCTAGTATTTTCAATCTGAAATGCTGTTGCCGTGGTTAGCTTGGCTACCGCGAAGAGTTGGTCTCTGTTGCTGTGGGGTTTTTGTGGGATTTGCTGCCTGAGCAGATAAAACCTTTATCCTAATACAAACCCAAACGTGTTGAAAGAGCCGTCTGTTAGTTTTATCCAAATCTTGCATACCGAGAAGCTCTGTACTTTCCATCAGAAATGCTATTGTTGGCTTGGCAACCTCCAAGACAGTCTCTGTTGCTATGGTATTATTTGTGGTATTAATTCTTAGCAGGAGCCAAGCTAACCACAGCAATGGTATTTCTGGTGGAATATACTGAGTGTTTCGGAGCTTTTGGTTCAGATATAATTAGCGGCTGGCTCTTTCTACATCTTTTTGTAAGGGTTGGGATAGGTTTAGTATAAGGGTTTTATCTGCTTAGGCAGACAGTCTCTATTGCTGTTGTATTTCTGCGGGATTGTCTGCCTGAACAGATAAAACCCTTACCATAAGTGAAACATTTAGAAAGAGCCGTCCATTAATGTTATCCAAAACTGTCACTCCGAGAAGCTTGGTACTTTCCATCAGGAATACCATTGCTGTAGTTAGCTTGGGTACTACGAAGAGTTAGTCTCTGTTGCTGTGGTGTTCTCTGTGTGATTGTCTGCCTGAGCTGATAAAACCCTTACACTAAGCGAAACATGTAGAAAGAGCTGTCCAGTAATTTTATCCAAAACTTTCACTCCGAGAATCTTGGTACTTTCCATCAGTAATGCCATTGCCCTGGTTTGCTTGGCTACTGCGAAGAGTTAATCGCACAGAGAATACCAGAGCAACGTAGACTGACTGCCTGAGCTGATAAAACCCTTATACTAACTGAAATATGTTGAAAGAGCCGTTCAGTAATTCAAAATTTTTACTACGAGTACCTCTACTTTCCATCATAAATGCCATTGCTGTGGTTAGCTTGGCTACAATGAAGAGTTGGTCTCTGGTGCTGTTGTATTTCTGCGATTGTCTGCTTAAACAGGTAACACACTTACCCTAACCCAACCAAAACATGTAGGAAGAGCCGTCTGTTAATTTTATGCAAAACATTCACTCCAAGAAGCTCGGTTCTTTGCTTCAGAAATTCCATTGCAGTGGTTAGCTTGGTTACCACGAAGAGTTGGTCTCTGTTGCTGTTGTATTTCTGAGGGATTGTCCGCCTAAATGGATGAAACGCTTACACTAAGCGAAATATGTAAAAAAGCCGGGCATTAATTTTACCCAAATCTTTTCCTCCAAAAAGCTTGGTACTTTCCATCAGAAATGCCATTGCTGTGGTTAGCTTGGCTACAATGAAGAGTTGTTCTCTGTTGCTCTGGTATTCTCTGTGCGATTATCTGCTAAAACAGGTAACACACTTACCCTAACCCAACCAAAACATGTAGGAAGAGCCATCCGTTAATTTTGTCCAAAACTTTCACTCCAAGATGCTCGGTTTTTCCTTCAAAAATGCCATTGCCGTGGTTACCTTGGCTACCACGAAGAGTTGGTCTTTGTCGCTGTTTCGTTTCTGAGGGATTGTCCGCCTAAACGGAGAAAACCCTTACTCTAAGCGAAACATTTAGAAAGCACTCTGTTAATTTCATCCAAAATTTTCAGTCCGAGAAGCCCGGTTCTTTCCTTCAGAAATGCCATTGCCGTGGGTAGCTTCGCTACTGCGAAGAGTTAATCTCTGTTGCTGTGGTATTCTCTGTTCGATTGTCTGCCTGAGCAGATAATGCCCTTACAACTAAACGAAATATATAGAAAAAGCCGTCCAGTAATTTTATCGTAACTTTTACTATGAGTAGCTTGGTACTTTCCATCAGAAATACCATTTTCGTAGTTAGCTTGGCTACAATGAAGGGTTAGTCTCTGTTGCTGTTGTATTTCTGCGATTGTCTGCTTAAACAGGTAACACACTTACCCTAACCCAACCAAAGCATGTAGGAAGAGCTGTCCGTTAATTTTATCCAAAAACATTCACTCCAAGAAGCTCGGTTCTTTGCTTCAGAAATTCCATTGCCGTGGTTAGCTTTGCTACCACGAAGAGTTGGTCTCTGTTGCTGTTGTATTTCTGAGGGATTGTCCGCCTAAACGGATAAAACCCTTACACTAAGCGAAATATGTAGAAAAGCCGGGCATTAATTTTACCCTAATCTTTCCCTCCAAGAAGCTTGGTACTTTCCATCAGAAATGCCATTGCCGTGGTTAGCTTGGCTACCACGAAGAGTTAGTCTCTGTTGTTGTTGTATTTCTGTGGGTTTGTCCGCCTGAACAGATAAATCCCTTACCGTAAGTGAAACATGTAGAAAGAGCCGTCCATTAATGTTATACAAAACTTTCACTCCGAGAAGCTTGGTACTTTCCATCAGAAATGCCATTGCCGTGGTTAGCTTGGCTACTGCGAAGAGTTAGTCTCTGTTGCTGTGGTATTCTCTGTGCGATTGTCTGCCTGAGCTGATAAAACCGTTATACTAAGCGAAACATGTAGAAAGAGCTGTCCAGTAATTTTATCCAAAACTTTCACTCCGAGTAGCTTGGTACGTTCTTTCAGAAGTGACTTTGCCATAGATAGCCTGGCTACAGCTAAGAATTATTCTTTGTTGTTGTGGTATTTTTTTGTGGGATTGTCTGATTGAGCTGATAAAACCCTTAGACTAAGCAAAATATGTAGAAAGAGCTGTTCAGCAATGTTATCCAGAACTTTCACTCCAAGAAGTTTGGTACTTTTCATCAGAAATGCCATTGCCGTAATGAGCTTGGCTACTGCGAAGAGTTAGTCTCTGTTGCTGTGGTATTCTCTGTGCGATTATCTGCCTGAGCTGATAAAACCCTTACCCTAAGTGAAATATGTAGAAACGGCCTCTGTCAATTTTTTGCCCTGAAAGTATCACTCAGAAGCTCGGTACTTGAGAATAGTTGTGCCATTGCTGTGGTTAGCTTGTCTACGACGAAGTAATTCTCTGTTGCTGTGGGATTGTCTGCCTGAGCAGGTAAATCCCTTGTGCCAACCAAACCGAAACATTGTAGAAAGTGCATACGTTAATAAGATCGAAAAATTGTCACTTTGAGAAGCTTGGTACTTTCCATCAGAAATGTCATGGCCATGGTGAGCTTTGCTACTGCGAAGAGTTAGCCTCTGTTGCTGTGAGATTGTCTGCCTGAGCAGGTAAAACCCTATCCAAACCGAAACATGTAGAAAGAGCAATCCATTAGTTTTATCTGAAACTATCGTTCCATGTTCAGAAATGCTACTGCGAAGAATTATTCTCTGTTGCTGTGGTATTGTGTGTTGGATTGTTTGCCCGAGCAGATAAAAATCTTAGCCCAACTCATCCCTAACCGAAAGATGTAGAAAGAGTTCTCCATTAATTTTATCCAAAACTTTCACTCTAAGAAGCTTGGTTCTTTCTTTCAGTAATGACTTTGCCATAGATGGCCTGGCTACTTCTAAGAATTATTCTCTGTTGTGGTAATTTTTTGTGGGATTGTGTGACTGCGCTGATAAAACCCTTACAACTAAGCGAAATATGTAGAAAGAGCTGTTCAGCAATGTTATCCAAAACTATCAGTCTGAGGAGCTCGGTACTTTCCATCAGAAATGACTTTGCTCTGGTTAGTTTAGCTACTATGAAGAGTTGGTCTCTGTTGCCGTGGGATTATCTGCCTGAGCAGATAAAATCCTTATCGTAACTCTACTCTAACCAAAAGCTGTGGAAAGACCCAACCCTTAATTTTATCCAAAATTTTTATTCGGAGAAGCTCTGTACATTCCATCTGAAATGCCATTACCATAGTTAGCTTGTCTATCGAAGTTATTCTCTGTAGGATTTTCTGCCTTAGCAGGTAAAACCCTTACCCTATCCCAACCGAAACGTGGAAAGAGCCATCCGTTAATTTTATCTGAAACTATCACTCCATGTTCAGAAATGCCTTTGCCATGGTTAGCTTGGTTACTGCGAAAAGGTAGTCGCTGTTGCTGTGGATTTGTTTGCCTGAGCAGATAAAACTCTTAGCCTAACTCATCCCTTACTGAAAGATGTAGAATGAGCCATCTGTTAATTTTATCCAAACCTTCTAGTTGGAAAAGCTCAGTACTGTCTATCAGAAATGACTTTGCCATGGATATCTTGGCTACTGCTAAGAGTTGTTCTCTGTTGTTGTGGTATTTTGTTGTGAGATTGTCTGACTGAGTAGATAAGCCCAAACCCTACCTCAAGCGAAACATGTAGAAAGTGCTGTCCGTTAATTTTATGCAAAGCTTTTACTCTGAGAAGCTCTGTACTTTCCATCAGAAATACCATTGCCGTGGTTAGCTTGGCTACTGCGACGAGTTGGTCTCTATTGCTGTGGTATTGTCTGTAGGATTGTCTGCCAGAGCAGATAAAACTCTTACCCCAACCGTAACCGAAAGATATAGAGCCATCCATTGAGTTTATCAAAACCCAACAGTAATTTCGGGGATAATTTCTTTAGTTTTTATCTTGAGAAATGTTTTTCTAAAGTGCGAGTCCCGCCACTCACCATGATGAGCCTGGGCTGCTTCTCCCTGACCGCGAAGCAGGTACAGAGAAGTGGTTTAATCACTCACTCTGGGCTTTGGTGACCGTTCAGTGTTCCTTTTTTATTATCAAGAGGAAGGAGCATGTTCGGTGTGGTTAAAAGGAGGGGCAAAAATGTAGAAATTCATCAATTTTATCTAAACCTACCCCTAAAACTTAGTCCTAACCCTAAAAACATGACAATTGTAGAAGTGCAATTCAATAAAAGAAACCCACTTGTATTGCTGCAAACCCCACCAACAACTTTTCAAGTGTAAAACGGGATAAACTAATCAAGAGGGAAGACAATGGGGGATCGAGTGTAAAGAATAAACAACCTCCAAATAGATCCTATACCCAATCCATCAAACTCTCTCCAAATTCGTAACCCTAAACCTGGGGGTATCTGTAAGCCAGTATTTGGGCATTGTTGAGGCACCTGGTTGACATATGTTGGCTCTGGCATTCAATTCTCTAACCCTTACCTTTCACTCAGAGAAGCCTAGTATTTCCCATCAAAAATGCCATTGCCATGGTTGGCGTGGCTAACATGAAGAGTTAATCTCTGTTGCTGTGGGATTTTCTGCCTGAGCAGGTAAAACCTTTACCTTAACACAAACCCTACCCTTACGTGTTGAAAGAGCCGTATGTTGATTTTTATCCAAACCTTTCACACTGAGAAGCTCTGTACTTTCCATCAGAAATGCCATTGCAATGGTTAGCTTGGCAACCGCCAAGACAGTCTCTGTTGCTATGGTATTCTTTGTGGGATTAATTCTTGGCAGAAGTCAAGCTAACCACGGCAATGGTATTTGACGGAAAATACTGTCACGGAGCTTAAGGTTTGGATATAATTAACGGATGGCTCATTCTACATCTTTCTGTAAGGGTTGGGATAGGTTTAGTGTAAGAGTTTTATCTGCTCAGGCAGACAGTGTCTGTTGCTGTGGTATTCTCTGTGGAAGTACTTTTGAGTAGGAAAAACCCTCACTGTAACCCTACGCCAACCCTGGCCAAAAGATGTAGAAAAAGACATCAATTAATTTTATCCAAAACTTTCATTTCGAGAAGCTCGGTACTTTCCATCAGAAATGCCATTTCCATCAAATTATGCAAACCTAATCCTAACCAAAAGATTCAGAAGACTACACTTTCAGCGGTCATTTCTGTCGTTCTTGGCTTGAAAAATGTTTCTAAGTGTGATTCCGCTACCCACGATGATGAGCTGCGGTGCTTCTTCCTGAGCATGAAGCAGGTACAGAGAAGTGATTTGATTACAAGCTCTGTGCTTTTGAGGCAAAGAGTGTGCTCTGAGTGGTAAAAGAAAAAAATTGAGAAAGCCATCAATTACTTTTATTTTAAACCTAACCCTAAAAACATTAAACTGCAATAGCAGTGAACTTCAATAAAAAAAAAAATACTTATAATGCTCCAAACCCCATCAACAACTTTTCAAGTTTAAAACAGGATAAACGGTGGATAATCTCAAGTTGTGTGCTTTTGTGGCAAGATGCATCCTCTGATTGGTAAAATGGACAAATCTATCTATTTCATGGAAACATAACTCTAACAACAAACTGCCATAGCAGAGAACTTCAATTTAAAAAAAAAAAAAAAAAAAAGATTTATAATGCTCCAAACCTCACCAGCAATTTTTCAAGTTTAACACGGGATAAACTAATCAAAATACAGGACAGTGGCAGATCAGTTGTAAAGAACAAAAAATATCCAAATTGAACCTATCAATCTCTCCATAACTCTCATATTGGGGTATTGCTAAGCCAGCGCTTGGGCACTGTCCGCCTGAGCAGAAAAACTTGACACTAAACTCAAACACTGTCAACCGAAACATGTAGCAAGGACCATCCGTTGATTTTATCCAAAACTTTTACTACGAGAAGCTTGGTTCTTTCCTTCAGGAATGCAATTGGCGTGGTTAGCTTGGCTACTGCGAAGAGTTAGTCTCTATTGCTGTGGTATTCTCTGTGTGATTGTCTGCCTGAGCTGATAAAACCCTTAAACTAAGCGAAACATGGAAGGAGCCGTCCGTTAATTTTATCCAAGACTTTCACTCCGAGAAGCTTGGTACTTTCCATCAGAAATGCGATTGCTGTGGTTAGCTTGGCTACTGCGAAGAGTTAGTCTCTGTTGCTCTGAGATTGTTTGCCTGAGTAGATAAAACCCTACCTCAACCAAAACATGAAGAAAGTCATCAGTTAATTTGATCCAAAATTGACTACGAGAATTCGGTACTTTATTTCAAAATTGTCATTTCTGTGTTTAGCTTGGCTACCGCGAAGTGGTAGTCTCTGTCGCTGTGGGATTGTCTGTCTGAGCAGGTAAAACACTGACCCTAACCCAACCGAAACATGTATGTAGAAAGAACCATCCGTTTATTTTACCCAAAACTATCGCTGCGACAAGCTCGCTGCTCTCCGTCAGAAATGCCATTGCCGTGGTTGGCTTGGCTACCACCAACACTGTCTGGTACTGTGGTACTTCTATGGGATTATCCGGCTGAGCAGATAAAACCCTTTCTCTTATGTGAAACATGTAGAAAGAGTCATCTGTTAATTTCATCTGGAACTATCACTCCGAGAAGCTCGGTACTTTACATCAGAAATGACTTTGTTGTGGTTAGTTTGGCTACTATGAAGAGTTAGACTCTGTTGCTGTGGTATTCTCTGTTTGATTGTCTACCTGAGCTGATAAAACACTTACCCTAAGCGAAACATGTAGAAGGAGCCGTCCATTAATTTTATCCCAAGATTTTATTCCGAGCAGCTTGGTACATTCCATCTGAAATACCATTACCGTGGTTAGCTTGTCTATCGAAGTTATTCTCTGTTGCAGTGGTATTCTCTAAGATTTTCGACTTTAGCAGGTGAAACCCTAACCCTATCCCAACCGAAACATCTAGAAAGAGCAATCCATTAATTTTATCTGAAACTATCACTCCATGTTAAGAAATGCTACTGCGAAGAGGTAGTCGCTGTTGATGTGGTATTGTCTGTTGTATTGTTTGCCTGAGCAGACAATACTCTTAGCCTAACTCATCCCTAAACGAAAGATGTAGAAAGGGCAATCTGTTAATTTTATCCAAACATTTCAGTTGGAAAATCTCAGTATTTCCATCAGAAATGACTGTCATGGATAGCTTGGCTACTGCTAAGTTATTCTCTGTTGTAGTATTTTTTTGTGGGATTGTCTGACTGAGCAGATAAGCCTTAACCCAAACCTTATCTCAAGTGAAACATGTAGAAAGCTCTCTTCGTTCATTTTATGCAAATCTTTTACTCTGAAAAGCTCAGTACTTTCCATCAGAAATGCCATTGCCATGGTTAGCTTGGCTACTGCGACGAGTTGGTGTCTTCCTGTGGTATTCTCTGTAGGATTGTATGCCAGAGCAGATGAAACCCTTACCCTAACCCAAAGATATAGAGCCATCCGTTACGTTTAGCCAAACTTAATCCTACTTTCGGGGATAGGTTCTTCAGTTTTATTGTGAGAAATGTTTTTCTAAAGTGAGTCCCGCCACCCACGACGATGAGCTGGGGTGCTTCTTCCTGAGCGTTAAGCGGGTACAGAGACGTGGTTTAATCACAAGCTCTGTGCTTTAGATGATGTTCAATGTTCCTTTCATGGGAGCATCAAGAGAAGGGGCATGTTCTGAGTGGTAAAAAGGAAAAAAGTGCAGAAAATCATCAATTTGATCTAAACCTTAGTCTTAACTCTTAAAACATTAAATTGCAGAAAAGTTCAATTAAACAAAAAAAACAAACAAAAAACACTTGCATTGTTTCAAACCCCACCAACAACTTTTCAAGTTTAAAACGGGATAAAGTAATCAAGATATAAGACAAAGGGAGATCAGTTATAATGAATAAACACCCAATTTGCTCCTAGACTTAACCAATCTATCCATATCCCTAATCCTGGGTGTATTTCTAATCCAGCACTTGGGCATTGGCAGAGGTGCTCAGTTGACGTGTTGGCTCTGGCATTCAACCCTAACCATAAAGTTAACCTAGTATTTTCAATCTGAAATGCTGTTGCCGTGGTTAGCTTGGCTACCGCGAAGAGTTGGTCTCTGTTGCTGTGGGGTTTTCTGTGGGATTTCCTGCCTGAGCAGATAAAACCTTTACCCTAATACAAACCCAAACCCAACCCAAACGTGTTGAAAGAGCCGTCTGTTAGTTTTATCCAAATCTTGCATACCGAGAAGCTCTGTACTTTCCATCAGATATGCTATTGTTGGCTTGGCAACCTCCAAGACAGTCTCTGTTGCTATGGTATTATTTGTGGGATTAATTCTTAGCAGGAGCCAAGCTAACCACGGCAATGGTATTTCTGGTGGAATATACTGAGTGTTTCGGAGCTTTTGGTTCAGATAATTAGCGGCTGACTCTTTCTACATGTTTTTGTAAGGGTTGGGATAGGTTTAGTATAAGGGTTTTATCTGCTTAGGCAGACAGTCTCGATTGCTGTTGTATTTCTGCGGGATTGTCTGCCTGAACAGATAAAACCCTTACCATAAGTGAAACATTTAGAAAGAGCCGTCCATTAATGTTATCCAAAACTGTCACTCCGAGAAGCTTGGTACTTTCTATCAGGAATGCCATTGCCGTAGTTAGCTTGGGTACGACGAAGAGTTAGTCTCTGTTGCTGTGGTGTTCTCTGTGTGGTTGACTGCCTGAGCTGATAAAACCCTTATACTAACTGAAATATGTTGAAAGAGCCGTTCAGTAATTTTATTCAAAATGTTTACTACGAGTACCTCCACTTTCCATCATAAATGCCATTGCTGTGGTTAGCTTGGCTACAATGAAGAGTTAGTCTCTGTTGCTATGGTATTCTCTGTGCGATTATCTGCTTAAACAGGTAACACACTTGCCCTAACCCAACCAAAACATGTAAGAAGAGCCTTCCGTTAATTTTGTCCAAATTTTCATTCCAAGATGCTCGATTTTTTTCCTTCAAAAATGCCATTGCCATGGTTACCTTGGCTACCACGAAGAGTTAAGTCTCTGTTGCTGTTGTATTTCTGCGGGATTGTCCGCCTAAACAGATAAACCCCTTACTCTAAGCGAAACATATAGAAAGCACTCCGTTTATTTCATCCAAAATTTTCAGTCGAAGGTCGGTTCTTTCCTTCAGAAATGCCATTGCGTTGGTTAGCTTCGCTACTGCGAAGAGTTGGTCTCTGTTGCTGTGGTATTCTCTGTGCGATTGTCTGCCTGAGCAGATAATGCCCTTAGAACTAAGCGAAATATATATAGAAAAAGCCGTCCAGTAATTTTATCCAAAACTTTTACTACGAGTAGCTTGGTACTTTCCATCAGAAATTCCATTTTCGTAGTTAGCTTGGCTACAATGAAGAGTTAGTCTCTGTTGCATTTCTGCGATTGTCTGCTTAAACAGGTAACGCACTTACCCTAACCCAACCAAAACATGTAGGAAGAGCCGTCTGTTAATTTTACCCAAATCTTTCCCTCCAAAAAGCTTGGTACTTTCCATCAGAAATGCCATTGCTGTGGTTAGCTTGGCTACCACGAAGAGTTAGTCTCTGTTGTTGTTGTTGTATTTCTGTGGGTTTGTCCGCCTGAACAGATAAAACCCTTACCGTAAGTGAAACATGTAGAAAGAGCCGTCCCTTAATGTTATACAAAACTTTCGCTCCGAGAAGCTTGGTACTTTCCATCAGGAATGCCATTGCTGTAGTTAGCTTGGCTATTACGAAGAGTTAGTCTCTGTTGCTGTGGTGTTCTCTGTGCGATTGTCTGCCTGAGCTGATAAAACCCTTATACTATGCGACACATGTAGAAAGAGCTGTCCAGTAATTTTATCTAAAGCTTTTACTCCGAGAATCTTGGTACTTTTCTTCAGTAATGCCATTGCCCTGGTTTGCTTGGCTACCACAAAGAGTTAATCTCTGTTGCTGTTGTATTTCTGCGCGATTGTCCGACTGAACAGATAAAACCCTTACCATAAGTGAAACATGTAGAAAGAGCCGTCCAATAATGTTATCCAAAACTTTCACTTCGAGAAGCTTGGTACTTTCCATCAGGAATGCCATTTCCGTAGTAAGCTTGGCTACTACGAAGAGTTAGTCTCCTTTGCTGTGGTGTTCTCTGTGCGATTGACTGCCTGAGCTGATAAAACACTAATGCTAAGCGAAACATGTACAAAGAGCTGTCCAGTAATTTTATCCAAAACTTTCACTCCGAGAATCTTGGTACCTTCCCTCAGTGATGACATTTCCTTGGTTTGCTTCGCTACCATGACTAGTTAGTCTCTGTTTGTATTGTGTTTCTGCGGGATTGTCCGACTGAACAGATAAAACCCTTACTATAAGTGAAATATGTAGAATAGCCTTTCATTAATTTTATCCAAAACTTTCACTGCAAGAAACTTGGTACTTTCCATCAGGAATGCCATTGCTGTAGTTAGCTTGGCTACTACGAAGAGTTAGTCTCTGTTGCTGTGGTGTTCTCTGTGTGATTGACTGCCTGAGCTGATAAAACGCTAAGCGAAACATGTAGAAAGAGCCATCCGTTTATTTTACCCAAAACTATCACTGCGAGAAGCTTTCTACTCTCCATCAGAAATGCCATTGCCATGGTTGGCTTGGCTACCACCAAGACTGTCTGTTGCTGTGGTATTTCTTTGGGATTATCTGGCTGAGCAGATAAAACCCTTACTCTTACGTGAAACATGTAGAAAGAGTCGTCTGTTAATTTCATCCGGAACTATCACTCCGAGAAGCTCGGTACTTTCCATCAGACATGACTTTGCTGTGGTTAGTTTGGCTAATATGAAGAGTTAGTCTCTGTTGCTGTGGTATTTTCTTTGGGATTGTGTGGCTGAGCAGATAAAACCCTTAACCTAACCCAAATCCTACCTTAAGTGAAACATGTAGAAAGCGCTGTCCGTTAATTTTATGCAAAGCTTTTACTCTGAGAAGCTCTCTACTTTCCATCAGAAATACCATTGCCGTAGTTAGCTTGGCTACTACAAAGAGTTTTTCTCTGTTGCTGTGGTATTTTCTGTGCGATTGACTGCCTGAGCTGATAAAACCCTTACAATTAAGCGAAATATGTAGACGGAGCCGTCCATTAATTTCATCCAAAACTATTACTCCAAGAAGCTTGGTACTTTCCATCAGAAATGCCATTGCTGTGGTTAGCTTGGCTACTGCGAAGAGTTTGACTTTGTTGCTGTGGTATTCTCTGTGTGATTGTTTGGCTGATAAAACCATTACAACTAAGCGAAAAATGTAGAAAGAGCCGTCCATTAATTTTATCTAAAACGTATACTCTGAGAGGTTTGGTGCTTTCTATCAGAAATGCCATTGCCGTGGTTAGCTTGGCTACGACGAAGAGTCTGTTGCTGTTGTATTTCTGCAGGATTGTCCGACTGAACAGGTAAAACCCTTACCATAAGTGAAACATGTAGAAAGAGCCGTCTGTTAATATTATCTAAAACTTCACTCCGAGAAGTTTGGTCCTTTCCATCAGAAATGCCATTGCCGTGGTTAGCTTGGCTACCACGAAGAGTTGGTCTCTGTTGCTATTGTAATATCTGCGGGATTGTCTGCCTGAACAGATAAAATCCTTACTATAAATGAAACATTTAGAAAGAGCCGTCCGTTAATGTTATCCAAAACTTTCACTCCGAGAAGCTTGGTAATTTCCATCAGTAATGCTATTGCTGTAGTTAGCTTGGCTACTACGAAGAGTTAGTCTCTGTTGCTGTGGTATTCTCTGTGCGATTGTCTGCCTGAGCTGATAAAACCCTTACTCTAAGTGAAACATGTAGAAACAGCCTCCGTGAAATTTTTTTCCGAAACTGTCACTCAGAAAGTTGGTACTTGAGAAGAGCAGTGCCATTGCTGTATTTAGCTTGGCTACGATGAAGTTAGTCTCTGTTGCTGTGGGATTGTCTGCCTGAGCAGGTAAAACAATTACGCTAACTAAAACGAAATGTTGTAGAAAGAGCTTACGTCAGTAAGATCCAAAACTGTCACTCCGAGAAGCTGGGTACTTTCCATCAGAAATGCCATTGCCGTGGCGAGCTTTGCTACTGCGAAGGGTTAGTCTCTGTTGCTGTGAGATAGTTTTCCTGGGCTGATAAAACTCTCAACCAAAACATGAAGAAAGTCAGTTAGTTTGATCCAAAATTTCGAGTACGAGAAAGTCGGTACTTAATTTCTGAATTTTCCTTGCTGTGTTTAGCTTGGCTACCATGAAGTGTTAGTCTCTGTTGCTGCGCTATTTTGTGTGGGATTGTCTGCCTGAGCAGGTAAAACGCTTACCCTAAACCAACCGAAACATGTAGAAAGAGCCATCCGTTTATTTTACCCAAAACTATCGCTGCGAGAAGCTTGCTACTCTCCATCAGAAATGCCACTGGCTACCACCAAGACTGTCTGTTGCTGTGGTATTTCTTTGGGATTATCTGGCTGAGCAGATAAAACCCTTACTCTTATGTGAAACATGTAGAAAGAGTCGTCTGTTAATTTCATCCGGAACTATCACTCCGAGAAGCTCGGTACTTTCCATCAGAAATGACTTTGCTGTGGTTAGTTTGGCTACTATGAAGAGTTGGTCTCTGTTACTGTGGTGTTTTCTTTGGGATTGTGTGGCTGAGCAGATAAAACCCAAATCCTACCTCAAGCGAAATATGTAAAAAGCGCTGTCCGTTAATTTTATGCAAAGCTTTTACTCTGAGAAGCTCTCTACTTTCCATCAGAAATACCATTGCCGTGGTTAGCTTGGCTACTGCAACGAGTTGGTCTCTATTGCTGTGGTATTGTCTGCCAGAGCAGATAAAACTCTTACCCCAACCGTAACCAAAAGATATAGAGCCATCCATTGAGTTTATCAAAACCTAATACTAATTTCAGAAATAATTTCTTTAGTTTTTATCTTGAGAAATGTTTTTCTAAAGTGCGAGTCCCGCCACTCACCATGATGAGCCTGGGGTGCTTCTCCCTGACCGCGAAGCAGGTACAGAGAAGTGGTTTAATCACTCACTCTGTGCTTTTGGTGACCGTTCAGTGTTGCTTTTATGGAGTTATCAAGAGGAAGGAGCATGTTCTGTGTGGTAAAAAGGAGGGGCAAAAATGTAGAAATTCATCAATTTTATTTAAACCTACCCCTAAAACTTAGTCCAAACCCTAAAAACATGACGATTGTAGAAGTGCAGTTCAATAAAAGAAACCCACTTGTATTGCTGCAAACCCCACCAACAACTTTTCAAGTTTAAAACGGGATAAACTAATCAAGAGGGAAGACAATGGGGGATCAAGTGTAAAGAATAAACAACCTCCAAATAGATCCTATACCCAATCCATCAAACTCTCTCCAAATTCGTAACCCTAAACCAGGGGGTATCTGTAAGCCAGTATTTGGGCATTGTTGAGGCGCCTGGTTGACATGTGTTGGCTCTGGCATTCAATTCTCTAACCCTTACCTTTCACTCGGAGAAGCCTAGTATCTCCCATCAAAAATGCCATGGTTGGCGTGGCTAACATGAAGAGTTAATCTCTGTTGCTGTGGGATTTTCTGCCTGAGCAGGTAAAACCTTTACCTTAACACAAACCCTACCCTTACGTGTTGAAAGAGCCGTATGTTGATTTTTATCCAAACCTTTCACACCGAGAAGCTCTGTACTTTCCATCAGAAATGCCATTGCAATGGTTAGCTTGGCAACTGCCAAGACAGTCTCTGTTGCTATGGTATTCTTTGTGGGATTAATTCTTAGCAGAAGTCAAGCTAACCATGGCAATGGTATTTGATGGAAAATACTGTCACGGAGCTTAAGGTTTGGATATAATTAACGGATGGCTCTTTCTACATCTTTCTGTAAGGGTTGGGATAGGTTTAGTATAAGAGTTTTATCTGCTCAGGCAGACTGTCTGTTGCTGTGGTATTGTTTGTGGAACTACTTTTGAGTAGGAAAAACCCTCACTGTAACCCTACGCCAACCCTGGCCAAAAGATGTAGAAAGAGACAGCCATTAATTTTATCCAAAAGATTCAGAAGACTACACTTTCAGCGGTCATTTGTGTCGTTCTTGGTTTGAAAAATGTTTCTAAGTGTGAGTCCGCCACCCACGATGATGAGCTACGGTGCTTCTTCCTGAGCATGAAGCAGGTACAGAGAAGTGATTTGATTACAAGCTCTGTGCTTTTGAGGCAAAGAGCGTGCTCTGAGTGGTAAAAGAAAAAAATTGAGAAAGCCATCAATTACTTTTATTTTAAACCTAACCCTAAAAACATTAAACTGCAATAGCAGTGAACTTCAACTAAAAAAAAAAAAAAATCACTTATAATGCTCCAAACCCCATCAATAACTTTTCAAGTTTAACACGGGATAAACTAATCAAAATACAGGACAGTGGCAGATCAGTTGTAAAGAACAAAAAACATCCAAATTGAACCCATCAATCTCTCCGTAACTCTCATATTGGGGTATCGCTAAGCCAGCGCTTGGGCACTGTCCGCTTGAGCAGAAAAACTTGACACTAAACTCAAACACTACGTCAACCAAAACATGTAGCAAGGACCATCCGTTGATTTTTATCCAAAACGTTTACGACGAGAAGCTTGGTTCTTTCCTTCAGGAATGCAATTGGCGTGGTTAGCTTGGCTACTGCGAAGAGTTAGTCTCTATTGCTGTGATATTCTCTGCGATTGACTGCCTGAGCTGATAAAACCCTTATACTAAGTGAAATATGTTGAAAGAGCCGTTCGGTAATTTTATTCAAAATGTTTACTACGAGTACCTCTACTTTCCATCATAAATGCCATTGCCGTGGTTAGCTTGGCTACAATGAAGTTAGTCTCTGTTGCTATGGTATTCTCTGTGCGATTATCTGCTTAAACAGGTAACACACTTACCCTAACCCAACGAAAACATGTAAGAAGAGCCTTCCGTTAATTTTGTCCAAAACTTTCACTCCAAGATGCTCGGTTTTTCCTTCAAAAATGCCATTGCCGTGGTTACCTTGGCTACAACGAAGAGTTGGTCTCTGTCGCTATGGTATTTCTGAGGGATTGTCCGCCTAAACAGATAAACCCCTTACTGTAAGTGAAACATTTAGAAAGCACTCCGTTAATTTCATCCAACATTTTCAGTCGGAGAAGCTCAGTTCTTTCCTTCAGAAATGCCATTGCCGTTGTTAGTTTCGCTACTGCGAAGAGTTAGTCTCTGTTGCTGTGGTATTCTCTGTGCGATTGTCTACGTGAGCAGATAATGCCCTTACAACTAAGTGAAATATATAGCAAAAGCCGTCCAGCGATTTTATCCAAAACTTTTACGAGTAGCTTGGTACTTTCCATCAGAAATTCCATTTTCGTAGTTAGGTTGGCTACAATGAAGAGTTAGTCTCTGTTTCTGTGGTGTTCTCTGTGCGATTGACTGCCTGAGCTGATAAAACGCTAAGGGAAACATGTACGAAGAGCCGTCCATTAATTTTATCCAAAACTTTCACTCTGAGAAGCTTCGTACTTTCAATCAGTAATACCATTGCCGTAGTTAGCTTGGCTACTACGAAGAGTTAGACTCTGTTGCTGTGATGTTCTGTGTGATTGTCTGCCTGAGCTGATAAAATCCTTACACTAAGCGAAATATGTAGAAAGAGCCGTCCAGTAATTTTATCCAAAACTTGCACTCCGAGAAGCTTGGTACTTTCCATCAGAAATGCCGTTGCCGTAGTTAGCTTGGCTACTGCGAAGAGTTCGTCTCTGTTGCTGTGGTATTCTCTGTGCGATTGTCTGTCTGAGCCGATAAAACCCTTAGATCTAAGCGAAACATGTAGAAAGAGCCGTCCATTAATTTTATCCAAAACTTTCACTCCGAGAATCTTGGTACTTACCCTCAGTAATGACATTGCCCTGGTTTGCTTGACTACCACGAAGAGTTAGTCTCTGTTGCTATTGTATTTCTGCGGGATTGTCTGACTGAACAGATAAAACCCTTACTATAAGTGAAATATGTAGAATAGCCGTCCATTAATTTTATCCAAAACTTGCACTGCAAGAAACTTGATACTTCCAATCTGGAATGCCGTTGCTGTGGTATTTTCTGTGCGATTGTCTGCCTGATAAAACCCTTACACTAAGCGAAATATGTAGAAAGAGCTGTCCAGCAATTTTTTCCAAAACTAACTCCGAGAAGCTTGGTACATTCCATCAGGAATGCCATTGCCGTAGTTAGCTTGGCTACCATGAAGAGTCTGTCTCTGTTGCTGTTGTATTTTTGCGGGATTGTCCGACTGAACAGATGAAACCCTTACCATAAGTGAAACATGTAGACAGTGCCGTCCATTAATGTTATCCAAAACTTTCACTCCGAGAAGCTTGGTACTTTTCATCAGAAATGCCATTGCCGTAATGAGCGTGGCTACTGCGAAGAGTTAGTCTCTGTTGCTGTGGTATTCTCTGTGCGATTGTCTGCCTGAGCTGATAAAACCCTTACCCTAAGTGAAACATGTAGAAACGGCCTCAGTCAATTTTTTGCCCCGAAAGTATCACTCAGAAGCTCGGTACTTGAGAAGAGCAGTGCCATTGCTGTGGTTAGCTTGTCTACGACGAAGTAATTCTCTGTTGCTGTGGGATTGTCTGCCTGAGCAGGTAAATCCCTTGCGCCAACCAAACTGAAACATTGTAGAAAGTGCATACGTTAATAAGATCGAAAAACTGTCACTTCGAGAAGCTTGGTACTTTCCATCAGAAATGTCATGGCCATGGTGAGCTTTGCTACTGCGAAGAGTTAGCCTCTGTTGCTGTGAGATTGTCTGCCTGAGCAGGTAAAACCCTTACCCTATCCAAACCGAAACATGTAGAAAGAGCAATCCATTAGTTTTATCTGAAACTATCGTTCCATGTTCAGAAATGCTACTGCGAAGAATTATTCTCTGTTGCTGTGGTATTGTGTTGGATTGTTTGCCCGAGCAGACAAAAATCTTAGCCTAACTCATCCCTAACCGAAAGATGTAGAAAGAGTCCTCCATTAATTTTATCCAAAACTTTCACTCTAAGAAGCTTGGTTCTTTCTTTTAGAAATGACTTTGCCATAGATAGCCTGGCTACTGCTAAGAGTTGTTCTCTGTTGTTATGGTATTTTGTTGTGAGATGGTGTGACTGAGTAGATAAGCCCAAACCCTACCTCAAGCGAAACATGTAGAAAGCGCTGTCCGTTAATTTTATGCAAACCTTTTACTTTGAAAAGCTGGGTTCTTTCCTTCAGAAATGCAATTGCCGTGGTTAGCTTGGCTACTGCGAAGAGTTTGTCTCTATTGCTGTATTGTTCTTTGTAGGATCGTCTGCCAGAGCAGATAAAACCCTTACAACTAAGACAAACATGTAGAAAGAGCCGTCCGTTAATTTTATCCGAAACTGTTCCTCCGAGAAGCTCGGTACTTTCCATCTGAAATGCCATTTACGTGGTTAGCTTGTCTAGCGAAGTTATTCTCTGTTGCGGTGGTATTCTCTGTAGGATTTTTGGCCTGAGCAGATAAAACCCATTACTCTTAAGTGAAACTGTAGAAAGAGTTTTTCCGTTAATTTTAACTGAAACTATCACTCCGAGAAGCTTGGTACTTTTCATCAGAAATGCCATTGCCGTGGTTAGCTTGGCTACCACGAAGAGTTGGTGTCTGTTGCTGTGGTATTTTCTGTGGGATCGATTTGCCTGAGCTGATAAAACCCTTACAGTAACCCTATCCCAAACCTAACCAAAAGATGTAGAAAGAGCCAACCCTTAATTTTATCCAAAAGTTTTACTCCGAGAAGCGCTGTACTTTTCCTCTGAAATGCCACTGCCATGGTTGGCTTATGTATGCGAAGGTATTCTCTCTTGCAGTGGTATTCTCTGTAGGATTTTCTGCTTGAACAGGTAAAACCCGTACCCTACCCCAACCCAAACATGTACAAAGAGCATATGTTAATTTTATCCGAAACTATCACTCTGAGAAGCTCGGTACCTTCCGTCAGAAATGCCATTGCCGTGGTTAGCTTTGCTACCATGAAGAGTTAGTCTCTTTTGCTGTGGTATTCTCTGTGGGATTTTTTGCCTGAGTAAGTAAAACCCTCACCCTAACCAAACTGAAATGCGTAGAGAGAGCATACGTTAATGTTATCAGAAACTATCACTCCTAGAAGCTTGGCACTTTTCATCAGAAATGACATTGCTGTGCATAGCCTGGCTACTGCTTAGTTGGTCTCTGTGGTGTTCTGTGCGATTGTCTGCCTGAGCTGATAAACCCCTACCCTAAGCAAAACCTGTCGAAAGAGCCATCCGTTAATTTTATTCTCTTTTCACTCCGTGAAGCTCAGTACTTTCTGTCAGAAATGCCATTGTTGTGGTTGGTTTGGCTTTCGCAAAGAGTTGATCTCTGTTGCTGTGGTATTGTCTGTGGGATGGTCTGCCTGAACCGATAAAACACTTACCCTAACCCAACCGAAACGTGTAAAAAGAGCCATCTGTTAATTTTATCCAAAACTATCACTCCATGAAGCTCTGTACTTTCCATCAGAAATGTCTTTGCCATGGTTAGTTTGGTAACTGTGAAGAGTTAGTCGCTGTTGCTGAGGTATTGTCTGCCTGAGCAGATAAAACTCTTAGCCTAACTCATCCCTAACCGAAAGATGTAGAAAGAGCCATCTTTTTTTTCTTTTTTATGATTAATAGTTTTTTTTTCACAATAATAAAACATATAAACAAGTATTTCAGTTTGAAATAACATGGACATTAAATCAGAATACGAACGAAACAAGCACAACCAGACGAAAATAAATAAAAGATGGGAGAGACATCCTGAAATAATGAGAGAAGAAAAAAAAGAGGAAAAAACATGACTGTGAGCCATCTTTTAATTTTATCCAAACGTTTCACTCAGAAAAGGTCAGTACTTTCCCTCAGAAATGACTTTGTCATGGATAGCTTGGCTACTGTCAAGAGTTATTCTCTGTTGTGGTATTTTTTTTTTTGTGGGATTGTCTGACTGAGCAGATAATCCCTACCTCAAGTGAAACATGTAGAAAGCGCTGTCTGTTAATTTTATGCAAAACTTTTACTCTGAAAAGCTCGGTTCTTTGCTTTAGAAATGCCATTGCCATGGATAGCTTGGCTATCGCGACGTTAGTCTGTATTGCTGTGGCTCTGTAGGATTGTCTGCCAGAGCAGATAGAACCCTTATCCCAACGCTAACTGAAAGATATAGAGCCACCCGTTACGTTTATCTACACCTCATCCTAATTTCGGGGATAATTTCTTTAGTTCTCATATTGAGAAATGTTTTTCTAAAGTGTGAGTCCCGCCACCCACAATGATGAGCTGGGGTGCTTCTTCCTGAGTGCGAAGCAGGTACAGAGAAGTGGTTTAATCACAAGCTCTGTGCTTTTGGTGACCGTTCAGTGTTCCTTTTAGGGGAGCATCAAGGGAAGGAGCATGTTCTGAGTGGTAAAAAGGGAAAAAAATGCAAGAATTCATAAATTTTATCCAAATCTAAACCTTAGTCCTAACCCTAAAAACATTAAATTGCAGAAAAGTACAATAAAAAAAAAAACACACCCACTCATTAATTTGGTATATAAAATGTGTTGCTATATAAAAATCCCAAAATCCAACCCAACAGGCTTGAAAACATAGGAATTGACACCAAGATCAATCAAGCCAAAAAACGACACAATATATATATATATAAAAAAGCCGTTTTTGGAGGCTAATTTGACAGCCATCTTGAAAAATGGCCTCCATCTTGGATTTTCAAGTGGCCAATCAGACAGATTTGATTGGAAGCCTGTGGAGAAGAAATGCACCAAATTTCATGCTTGTATCATAATTTGCACAATTCCACTCGAGTTTGGCTTTTATCCGCTCCACTATAACCCAAAACATACCTCAGCCGCAACATATAGAAAGAGCCATCTGTACACTTTATCCAAAACTGTCACTCTGAGAAGCTTGGTACTTCCCATCAGAAATGTCCCTGCCATTGTTAGCTTAAGAGTTCGTCTTTGTTGTTGTGATATTTTACAGTATACCCACCAGCAACAAGCTCCCCTCACTACACATACCCAAATAGTGCCCAAACAAATTTTAACAAAAACCAGCGTCCCCCAAAAATACTTTGGGGGACATTTGTCCCTGATTTAGTTTGTCTCGTCATAAAGACTGGTTTGTTTGTTCCTGGTTTAATTTGTCAAGTCATAAAGACTGGATTATTATTTGTTCCTGATTTAGTTTCTCAAGTCATAAAGACTGGATTATTGTTTGTACTTGGTTTAGTTTGTCAGGTCATAAAGACTGGATTATTGTTTGTTCCAGATTTAGTATGTCAAGTCATAAAGACTGGATTATTTTCAGTTTTATTGTCATTAAAAACAATGTGCAAGCACATGTTCTTGAGTTAGGGTCTCAAGTCATGAAGACTGGGTTATTTGTTCCTGATTTAGTTTGTCAAGTCATAAAGGCTGGATTATTTTTTTTTTTCCCCTGATTTAGTTTGTCAAGTCATAAATACTGGTTTATTGTTTGTTCCTGGTGAGTTTGTCAAGTGAAAGACTGGATTATTGTTTGAAGCCTGGTTTCTGTCTGATTTTTTTTTTTCTGTACTTGGGTCCATACCAAACCAAGGTCCTAACAAAGATGTGCCCCCCTTCTTTATTTATTAACTGTGTTCCCCAGCTGTGAGAGGAACTTGTATTGGAGATGTGTGTGTGTGTGTGTCTGTGTGTGTGCGCAACATGGTATTTGATAGATATAATAAATACAGTATAGAACAGAGAACATAGAGTATAGAACATAGTATAGATAGATGTAATATAATCGTTAGATAGTATAGAGCAGAGAACATAGAGTATAGGACATAGTATAGTTAGATATAATCGATGGATATAATAGTATAGAGCAGAGAACATGGCAGAGACAAGTTGATTTGAAGATATGCTTTTTGGTAAATAATTTTATTAGCCACACGAGCAAAACCGGTGGAATTAGTTTTTGCTACATTTTGATTCTGCAGCACAATATATACATGTACAACAACAGACACTCCACAAATCATGAACAATACAGTTACACAATAGCAGAAATAAACATATCAGGTATAACAGGTGAATGGTGGTATTTATGCCAATGGTGTGTGAGGATGGGACTATAGGGAGGAATTCAGAGTCTTGATGGACGGGGAGAAAAAAACTGTTTGCAAAGCGTGTAGTCTTAGTTGACAGTGACCTGTAGCGCTTCCCTGAGAGAAGGAGCTGGAAGAGGTGATGAGCAGGATGTGAGGGGTCGCAGGTGATCTTTGCTCGCTTTACAGTCCAGTTAGTATGTAGAGATTCAACTGAGGGGAATGGGTTGCCTATGATTTTGGATGCCTAGTTGACAATCCGCTGCAGTTTTTTCGTGTTTGACTGTCTGTGCTGCTGTACCATACGGTAATACTGTAATAGAAGATGTTATGATGGACTCGGGTAATGGCTGAGTAAAATGACGAGCAGTAGATGTTTGATCCGGTACCTTTTTTTTTCTTTTTTCACAAATTTTATTTATTGAAATTTCACAATCAAAATGTTATACAGACATATATGAAGTCAATGTTTATTGGTCCACTTCATTCAAACATGAAACCTACCGCTAAAAATTTGGTGTCATCTTTGACCAGTGTCTTTTGATCACCATGTTACTAAGGTTGTCCAATCCTGTTTCCTTCAGCTACAAAATATTGCAAAAATCACTTTTAAAGACATTGAAAAATTAATTCACACTTTTTCCATTCTAGATTAATGTAACTTTCTCTACTCTGGCCTCAACTATGCTACTTTAAATCATCTACAGTTGGTTCAAAATGCAGTTGCTAAACTAACTAGAACTAGTTGTAGGTCCCATATTACCCCTATTCTTGCATCTCTTCATTGGCCTCCTGTAAAGTTCAGAATAATCTTGAGTTTATTGATTACATTTAAAGCACTGCATGATCTTGCCCCCAGTTATATTTGCGATCTTCTCATTTCACTTTCAGACCACTCTGATCCTCAAACCTCAGTTATATTTCCATCAAAGCACAGACACAAGTGGCTTTCTCGCTACTGGTTTATTTGAAAGTTGTCTTTGCCTCCAAATCCACCATGAAAACTGACAGTATTAATGACCCATGAAGACCATAATAGCTTCACGTGGAAAAAATGGTATACGCTCCATGTTGCGTAACATATATTGAAGTAACATACAGACAAAGAAAATGCCTATGACTCAGAAAATGGGTTATAAAGCAAACTGGGCTAAATAATCTAAAATAGGTTTGGCTAAGGAGGCATTGGAAAAGAATATTATTCAGACAACAGTATTATAAAAGAGAAACGGCCGGCATTTATTAAACATATTAATAACAATACAAGTGCACTTTGAATGGTCAATAAGGAAAATAATAAAGAATAAGGGTCAAACCCCTTTTGGGCTGTCTGTAATGTCTTTTCAGTGTGTAGACTCAGAGCTCTGGTCAAAAAGAGAAAATATGAAAAGATAAAAGTCTGAAACTACCTGGGTAGTGTGTGTAGTGTTTATTCACAAAAATGGAGATCTCCAAAACGGTCTTGTCTGTCTCTCCTGGTCGTCCTCAATGGAGAAGCAAGACGCCACTCTTCCACGTGCTGTCTATGCCTCGTGGGTCACAGGGCTTGCTGCTCCCTTCTCTTGGGGAAGGAATCCAGTACACAAAAAAACCAACCTGCATACCGCAGGGTAGAAAATAATAAGTCTCTACTCTCTAAAGCACCAGATCTAGAATATTTGAATCAATCTTTCACATTACCAAATAATGGAATTAGGAAACAAAACGAAGCTAGTGAAGGTCCTTGCAGCTAACAAGTACAAATCACAGCGGAATCGTATAACATTTCACATTCATATTAAGCTATAGGATATAGGCTATCTGAAAATCCTCCGATTGGTTCTTGTAATGAAATGTTCTAGGTTCTCTTCAGTTCTAGGCCTAACAGGCCTACACATTATAAGACAACTACTATGCTACTACAGTGCATGGATAGAAAAAAGACAAACATGGCTAAACTAGCGCATGGTTAGCTACTGTAGAAACTCACTGAAGAATTCGGGCAAATAAAGAAAACGGGTTTCCAAGCAAGCAATCCTCTGCAATCCAAACGGGATTAATTAATTTAAACTGGTAAACTTAAATGAGTAAGGATAACAAAGGCTTAAATTTTGTATCTCTGTTCCAGCTTCTACGAGTTGGACTTTGGTTCATTCGTCTGCAGCTCAAGAAAGGTCTGCAGTCAATCTTTTACTCTAGTTCTGATCTGACAAGGCCTGGTAATTTTCCGTTTGGACAGGCTGCTAGCGCCCTCTACAGGGGACTGCATGGGCATGCATTAACTCTTTCTAGGGCAGCTAAAATCAGGGGGGTTACACCTCGTTGGTTACATGCTACGACAGGGAAGTCGTCAAATCTTGTTTGTAAATATTAACTTCTCAAAGTTCGCTATATACGACATAAACTTTCATTACACATGAAGTCTTGTTAGTTTCTTGCTTGCGGAGATCTTCCCTTCATCTAACTTATGTGAAAGAAACCCAACAGGATTTGCCCCTCAACATTAAAATCGGCTGTCAAAATAAGTCTCAATACAAATCATAGTTGCATGTAATACAATAATTGCTTGCCGGTACTGGTTAAGAGTCTTCCTGATGTATACGTATGTGTATGTAACCTTAAGCTGAGACTTCAAAATGATAGTACTATTACTTGTAATAAATGAAATGATGTATACATAACAAATGCAGTTAAAATGAACTCTCAATCATAACATTGGTCTTGGAAAAGGTAGACGAATATTACAAATTATGTAAACATGATGGCATCAGTCTTTTATCTATTGCTTATTCCAACTGCAAAACAAAATATGACTTCGCCTTTGCAGTTTTAGCCCCAAGCCTCTGGAATAATCTCCCCCAATCTATTAAATTTGCTAAATCTTCGATTGTTTTAAGCGGCTTCTAAAAACCCATCTTTTAATGGATTCCCACGTTTGACTTCTGTTTTGTTTTTTTAGCTTGGTCTGTTACTACCGGTTCTATATATATTAAAAGATTTCATTCACTTTATGTATTTGTTCGCATTTTGTGTATGTAATGTAAAGCACTTTGTAACGGTGTTTAACAGTGATATAAATAAAATGATGTAAATAAAATTTTGCTTGCTTCAAACTAATGGGACTGTGTCCAGATAGATGGGGTTTCCTCAGTTTTAGGTAGTAATTTTTGTCTTTATGCTTACCACAGATACTGTTCTCTGGCCATGACAATTGCACTCCTTGTCGGCCGGTTTAATGATCTGTCTGTTATCGAGGAGTTCTGATAAGGCTCTGTCTTTTGTACTATTAGGTTTTACTACATGCTGTATGCGGAAGAATTTGTCAAAATAATTCAAATTGGCCACAATGAGGGTCGCGATTTCTGCCAGCAGCGTGCTGTTAGGAGTCTATTCTGACTTGGGAGTGAATGGCAGGGGCTCCGCATCTGTGCTGTCCTTGTAATACACTGCTAGTTTCAGTCTTCTGTGGCATTGTTGAATGTCCCTTCTGATCTGTTCCATTATGCTTTTTGTTACTTAGTTGGAATGAATTTTATTCCTCTGTTCAGTAGGGTTAATTGTGGGGAAGTTCGGAGAAAGTTTTTCGCTAGTACTACATTTTCATTCCCGTCCTGTATCGGCAGGCTTGTGGGGACTTTTAATTTAAATACTCCAACCAGTTTTGTCAGTAATTATATTGCTGTCTGTGGAGTCCAGTGCACCTTGTCCTTCTATAAGTCTCGAAGAGAGTCCTATTTAGTGGTGGCATGGTTGGAGTTGCCTTTGATGTATTCATTCAGTTTTTGTAGGTTTGTTTGTTCCCCCAGCAGGAGGCTTGTGGAGTAGTTAATCATGGGTATCTGCACATTGGCCTGTGGTAATTTGCTTTATGCTGCTCTGATGCCCCCTGAAGCTGCTTGATGGTGGTCCTTTTCAGTTTTTGTGATCTATTACTTCGCCTAAAGGACACAATCACCTCTTCCATTGTGTTGGAGTGGGTGGCTTTGTTGGTTGTGCTCTGCGCATGTCTGAATGTGGCTCCCGGATAACTGTCAATTTGTAGGTTAGCCAAGTCGAAAGGTGGGAATTTGGCAGCATTTGAATTTCCCATTATCAGTATAGTTTTGCTTGTGCTTATGTTAAACCTCTAGTCTTGGCATTTGTTTTGTTTGTTTGCCAGATAGTCTGGGGTATAGTGGTCAGGTTTATTTTTCGTCCACTTCCAGACAGCTCTGTTTAGCTGTTGTGTGATTTGGCGTGAGGGTCAGACCAGTCAGGATTGGTGAGTTGTTGTTGGGACGGTCCCGCCTCGTCCTGTAGGAGTGTTTATTTGGTCTGGATTCCCATATGGATCAGTCTGTTGGGTGGGTATTCCAGTGTGGTTCCTTCCCTGCCTCTGTTCTTTTGGGGATGGTGCCTGCAGTGGTGGTGTGGGGAGTATAGTCCTGCTTTTCAGCTGACCAGTCTCCCCTGATCTCCGCGGCCTCGCTGGTCCTCAGTTGCAGCTGTGGGGCCGTAGACGGCTGTGGGCGATCACTCATTGTTTGCGTGGGGGAGGTTGTTTGCTGTTTTCTGCCCCCGTGATGCGATTCGGCGGCACATGGACTTGGGTGACCACAAGCTTCGTTGTACCAGATGGCCCCGCCATTGGTGATTGACTTGGGCGTTTGGTGGCTTCGATTGGCTGTCCTCAGCCTCGAAGTCTGTCAATTTGGAGATGAATATTGTCTGTCGTCAATCGTCTCCTCCTGCAAGTGGCAGCCCAGGCCTTTCCTTGCCGAGGATGAGGCTACCTGGAACGGGCCATCCTAGTCCCGTGTGGATAGGTTGGTGAATTTATCCATTTCTCCTTTTATCAAGTTTTTGTAGTGTTGCTGTACTATTCTCATGGTTGTGGCAGCCCAGTTTTTTTGCAATGTCCTCAATCTTTCTCCGTGTCTTCGTTCAGGACTGCTGGTTTAATGGTGGTAGTCAAATTGTTGGCCAGACTAACTGGTTGGTTGGGGGCTGCTGTGAGGCCGATGCAGTTTTCGAGTGATGGTTTGCTGTGAGCAGTTTATGAAAATTCGCCGTCTTTAAGCCGAAGTCTGTCATCAGACCGTTGTCTTTAATTTCATTTAGCTCTATTTGTTGTTGTAGAGGGCCTTAAAGGAGCAGCAGCCCCTGGTGAATCTACCCTCAAATGTGTATCACCACAGTGGCATAGAAAGGGACTTTGTCTGTAAGCAGCTACTCCGTGAAAAGAATCTCACCCTGGAATTAGCGATAAGCACCTGTGTGCTTCATGAACAGTCAGAAAAGAGCTCCAAGGAGTTAAAGAAAGAAGCGGATATGTACGCTATTCAGAAAACTCGCTGTGGCAACTGCAATGGACAACACACGTTCCTGACCATAGTAAATGTTATGCATTCAATAAACAATGCAATAATTGTGGCAAACTCAATCATTCTGTTAAATGCTGCAGATCCACACCAGCATTGCCCATAGTTAGCGCCAAAGCCCCCCAGTCATTACTAAAAAAGACAGCCAGATAGTGAGAACGAACTGACCACACAACCAGACAGTGCTTTGGATGATACGTTTTTTTGCGACCCAGTTGATTCAGCCACTCGGGAGAAATCTTCACAACGCTGAAACTGAAAAGTAGAAAGGGCAACTGAAGGTAAAATTGGTTTACACTTTGATTTTTGTATTGTCTTTTAACATTTCTCTGTTCAGCACACGTATTCTTATCTCGTTTGTAGCCGGGCTCTGCTTAGGTTTGGCGGTGGAGAATGCGTGGTTGCCAGATACAGCTGATAGTTTCCAGCCCAAAAGCTGTCCAAAAACCGCCAGGATGTACATAAAACTGCCCAAAATGTAAAATCAATATATAGTTCAGTAATGTTATTTAATTGCCATACTATCCAGCATAAAAACAATGTACACTGACAGCCGAAGCACGCACAAAATAGCCTAACTCTTATAATGAGAAATTACAGCACTGCAAACCACAGCATATCGATCTTAGGTGCTACTGCCACCCTCTGGACAACATATAAATACTGTATGAGAGTCATCAAATGGGTTCGCCATGGTGCTGCGCATCTCTCTACTCCTCGGGAAGCGGCAAGTCAGACAGAGCTGAACCAAACAATTATCGTTTTCATGTCAATGCAGCAACAATATGTTGCGATCAAATCTATGTCCCTCTTTGCAAAAGCACAGAGGCACAGAGCGCGGTCAGTGTGCTCAAGCGCACGCAGGCATTGCACTTTTACAGGGTAGATTTAAATAGTTTATCTGTGAACATACACAGTAATCAATATTAGCTTTTACTCCAGACGTGTGTGTGTGTGTGTGTGTGTGTGTGTGTGTGTGTGAGAGAGAGAGTGAGTGATATCTTGCCTTTAGATGCAGAACAGGCTGTCGGTTGCAACTTGAACACACTGGTGAAAAACACATGTGAACTTTGTAGAACTATGTACAGTTTGACACAGCTGTGTAGTACATGGATGAGTCAAACCTCCCCAACAGCTGTGGGGGAGGTTGGAACATGGCTGAGGTACATCTGTGTTAGACCTGTGCGCACATCCATCAGAGCAGAAAGGAGCAGTAATTCCATGCAATTTCTGGTATCGTCCTTGTTACTTGGGAAATGTTCTTTCCACATGCGCAGTTGAGATGGGCAGGGTCAGAAATCTTATTGCACCTAGTGCTAAATCCTGGAAGCACTGGTTTCCTCCAACATCTGTAAAGGTTTCCACCTCCAGCCAAAAGGCATCGATGGGCTGATCATGGGAGAAATTTGTTGATGCCATATTTCTCCACTGGGTCTCAAGTGAGCATGGACTAAAAGCCGGGCACAGTAGCTCTAGTTTCCACAGCATTTCCAAAGAGGCAGGTAAGCACACCTGATGCTGCACCAGGACTTCTTTCAGAAACTCCATGCAGCATGTTGTAATGAGCTGCGTCTTCTCAAGGGGCGGAGTACTGGTCTCTAATTTCTGACTAAAAGAGGTCACCAGAGCTGCCTCAAGAGGTGAAATGAATGTTTGGGTGTTGTAGGTCCAGTTACCTGATCTGTTGATCGGTGTTCATGCGACGTATGATCTGCTTGATTATTCGTCTGTGTTGACATGAACAGCCTGTTAAGGTCCCTGAAAACGCCTAAGCTGTCTCCTGTTTCCATCTGAAAGTACTTGATCACAACTTTGATCTCCTGAAGAATTAGATGTAGAAAATGCATGAAAAGACTTTGTCGAGTCATTATACATCTCACTCAGGAGTCGCACAGCATAGCAGTGCTCATCATTTGTTGCCTGAGTGAAGTGTAACTTGAGCTTATTTTCTTGCTCAAGTATTCTATCGATGCAGTCAGCTGTCACTAACCAACGGGTAGCACTTGGTGAAAAAAATTTCAGCGGACATTCCCCATTGTTAATGGTCTTGTAGATAGCTCGCTTGGCTGAATGAGCGAACCAGTTGTAGGACTCGTATGTAATCCAGATTGTTGGGGAGATGCTGCATCGCCTTGTGAGCAACGATGTCAAGGGAATGGCGCACACACAGCTAATTAGCTGTAAACCGGGTTGTTGTTTTATGAGTAGTGTAAACTGAATGTTGTTTATCAACTATGACCCTGGCTCCGTCAGGAGCAATTCCCACCATGTTGTTAATTTTTAGACTGCTATCTTCCAAAAACCTAATGATAGCTTCCACAATCCCTTTGGCATCTGAACGTGAAAGTTCAGCCAGGCCGAGGTAATTGCTGACAAAGTTGTTGTTTCTTGGAGCGACATTTCACGTAAATGCAAAGCAGTTTGCTTACAGAAATGTTGGTGGTTTCATTCAGGTCAAGTGAGTAAGGGGACTCACCGATGGCCTCTCTAAGCTCTTGTCTGAAATGCGGTGCCAGTACTGATCTGATTACAGCCGTACACTTGGTTCTGCGTTTTAAATTCTCCGGTCTCATCTTGCAGTATATCTGAGAAGTCGTTCACAGCGTTAATAGAAGTGTGGCGAGCGATAGACGTTGCTATGCTGAGCTCGTGGCGTTTCCGGTCGTCTTTGATGTTCTGGTTGCTCGTCATGGGCACAGTAAAGGGTTTCACACTAGACAGGCAACGAACCTTGTGTTTGCTGGTTGCACCGTGATCTTAAGTCTTTTAAATGAGCCCTAATGCCGTTTTTGTAAAATTTGCAATGTGCCTTTGTCTCGTAGGTAGTACCATAACTCATTTCTCCTCTCACCAGAATGTTGTGCTTAGATGTTATTTAGCCTAGTTAACCATATATATTTTAATGTACTGTAATTTGTAATACAAAAAAACCTGCCCAACTCATGGAAAACCAGCCGAAACGACACCCACCTGCCCAAGGCCATTTTAACCCGCACAATCCAACCGAAAATCGTCCAATTACCTGGCGACACTTAAGGTAACAGCGGACTTGTGACCACGTGATCTGCATGAGCTTATCCCCCCCCCCCGGGGGTGTTCTTGAGTGGCCACAGGCGGTTAGCACCGGTCCTACAGTAAATCAGGAAGTGAAGCTAAGTTTACTAGTTAAATTGACCGTTAATTCCTCTTGGATTACATGTTTGCGTGGATCAAATGAGTGAATACTTTGGTGTTAAGAGTATGTCATGGAATGCAGGTAATATGAAGTTAGTACTGTTATTTGGGTGACATTTCATGCTTTCAACATAGTGTTATTAACATACAACATGTAACCTGATTCTCTGGCGCTTGCATGTTTGTTTCCTGTAGACCACCCACTGTGGTACCTGCCAATAAACGGGTAAAGGGAAGTTCTGTCTCCTCTGTTTGATCAACACACATTGGTGACGGCTGTCGCACCTGGACCACATACTCTCACCTACACCTTCTTTATGCTAGCTCCATCCCGTCTGCTCCTGGGTCCTTCGTTGGTCCGTCGACGAAGAAAACGTGTTCCGTCGTTGGCGTAAATGGCTCCGTTGGCGGGAGCGGTGTTGGTAGTTTTGTGGTTGGTCTTGCTTTCCAACGCGTCCGTCTCTGGTCCCCGAAGCACAAGTCCGTCGGAGTCTCGGTCTGGTGAGCCATAGCCGTTGCGCTGGTGTGGGCGCCCGTGCCGGTAGTTGACTGTCGTCCACTCGGTGGCTTCCGTGTAGGTTTGCCGGTGGTGGAAAAGACGTGGTCTGTCATCCGTGTAGGTGGCTCCTTCATTTCGGTTAGTCGCATCTCGTCTGTAAGGGGGTCCCGTGTTGGTTTGTCGTTGAGGAAAACGTGTTCCGTCACTGATTTAAGTAGCTCTATTGGTGAAGGCGGTGTTGGTAGTTGCGTGGTTGGTACTCCCTTCCAACGCGGCCGTCGAAGTCTTGGTCTGGCGAGCCATAGTCGTTGCTGCTGTCGACGCCCGTGTCGATAGTTGATGTTCATCCACTTAGTGTTTTTTTTCTTCTGTCCTAGGTCGCCATAATGCTGTGGATTGACTCGTCCGGATAAAAGGTAAAAAATAAATAAATAAATAATTCTGGGTTTTTAAGTATTTTGTCCAGAAACCAAAGTGTTGTCAATTGGCTTGGTTTCTGTTTAGACAGGCCATTGAGATGTTGCTCTGTCTAAAAAAAAAAAACAATTTTATTTTTTTTAACTTTTTCTAAATAAGAGAGGGGGGGTATTTTGCCCAGAAACCAGAGCGCCGTCTATCGGCTTGGTTTCTGCTTAGACAGGCTGTTGAATGTTGCAACGTTTCGGTTTTTAAGAGACATTCAGGCCGGCCTATATGACGTTTTATGGTAAAAATAAATAAATTGAAATAGCTACGTGGAAAAAAATCCGTCATTGATGTAGCGTTCCTCTCCTATCTTCTGTTTCTCTATTTTTATAGTCCCTCAGGGCTTTGAAAAGCAGGTTGGCATGTTGATTGAAAGATTTTTCATTTTGTCCAAGAAATCTTATGTATCTTGGATGTAGCTAGGATGTTTGTTAGAAATGTGGTTAAGATAACATTCAGTAAATTCTGCTGTTAAGTATCACTGTTGCAGTCAAACAATTGTGTAACCGGGAGGAATTTCATAGGGTGTACTCCAGGATTTCGGATCTTGGTAATAAATAAAATCTTTTAGGGCGGGGATTGTCACTACCCTTCAAATATATATGTGTATATATATATATATGTGTATATATGTTCTTTTTAGTATTCATCAAACCTCCAATATTTTGTGTACTACTGGTATGGTGTATGGGAAAATGGGGCTAAGTTTGGTGTAATGTCTGGTGTTACTGAATTCTGTCTGCGACACATTATTCCCTATCCAAAATAACCTCCCCACTACCTTTATCTGCGGGTTTAATAACAATGTGTTTGTTGTTTTGAAGTTGCTTAAGAGCTTCAATTTCTTCCTGGGATAAATTAGTGTTGTCTTTTCGATCCCAGTGAAGATTCCTCAGAACGAATATACGCTATGTACAAAAGTATTGGGACACACCTCTTAATCATTGAATTCAGGTGTTTCATTCAGATTCATTGCCATAGGTGTATAAAATTAAGCAGCTAGCCATGCAGCCTGCATTTACAAACATTTGTGAAAGAATGGGTCTGACTAACCATTAAGTGGCAAGGTCTGCATCAGTCCTGTATTAGTCAGATTCAATGTCAATATATTATTGGCGAATTATCTCCCTCGCAAGCTCTGACGAATGAAGGCGTAACCTTACATTCACTGTCGGTGAGTAAGTGGAAAAGAGGAGACGAGAGCTGTGCCTAATGTTAATAAGATTGGCTTGTCTTTAATTTTCTGAGTGTTGGGAGATGACCGACAACAAAACTGGCAGAAGCCAAAAGACCAAAAACATCATTCACAATGAATGGGAGGAAGATTTTTATTTTTTATTCCAACGCAAAATCCATATGTCTGATCTGCAATACTAGTGCCGACGAAGAGTAATTTGGAGCGGCATTTTAAAATGGTGCACAAAAGTAATGATACAGATTTCCCAGTGAAAACGGCTCTAAGAACCAGAAAATAGCAGGAATTGAAGTCTCAATTAGCGCAAGTAATTTTTATGAGACAACTCCAAGGGTAAGGCTGCAATGATGATATCGTATCGCAATCAGTCACGTTCTTGTTAAGCATACAACCGTTCAAGACGGTGAAATTGTGAAAGACGTTTGTTGTGGCTGCGGATGCACTCTAAGGTGATTTCAAGAATAAAACGGACACTGACTGCCATTAAAGACCTTCAACTATCCCGGAATACTGTTAGACGGCGCTGTGAGGAAATGGCCGAGAATCTTAACGAGCAACTGAATGACATGGATGCATGCGAGTGTTTTTCCTTCTAGTTTGACGAGTTAACTGATATGGTAGTTGTGGCGCAGTTATGCATTTTCGCTAGAATGTTCTTTGAAGACATGAGCGCAAAAGATCTACTCCCCATTTTGCCGCTTAAAGGGCAGACTAGAGGCGAATATATTTTTCAAGCATTCATGGAATTCGTTAACCAGACTATACTTACCCTTTTTTAAACTCTCCCTTGCAACTGATGGCGCACCTGCTATGGTAGGCTGTACTAATGGGTTCGTGGAATTGTGCAAGCGAAGTGATTCTTTACCGGACTTCTTTATCATTGCATAATTCACCAACAAGCGCTGTGTGGGAAGATCTTAAATATGAAAGTAATGGATGTAGCTATGAAGATTGTGTGCTCAGTTAGGGCGAGGAGGCTATTTTGTGCACACATGGTGGAGATGGTAGCAGAACACAGACTGTTACTGCACACAGGTGTAAGGTGGCTGAGCCGAGGCAAATTTTAGGAGAGATTCAATGAGTTGTTAACTGAAATCAAAGATTCTCAGGTTTGCTAAACATGCCGATAATACACAACTGGAGGACAAGTGGCTTTTGGATTTGGCATTCCTCATCGATCTCACTAGCACGCTAAATGAGCTGAATTTAGAACAATAGGGAAAGGATAAACATGATCAGCTCAGTGAAGGCGTTTAATAGCAAGCTCCAACTGCTGTCAAGTAGGCTGTAACGCAGTGACCTGTGACACTTTGCTGACGTGCTGGACTTAAACGTCAGGGCAACGACACAGCACAGCTTGATAGTACAGATCCACAATGACAGATGTCAACCTAGTGGCCTGTGTAAGGCTTGCAACCAGCTGCTACAACCCTATTCATGGGTTTCAATCACGTGGTTTTTGTTGCTATGACCGCCATCTTGAGGACCGCGGTCCCCGGGAAGTTTAGAAAGACTGTCCAGAATCGTTCACTTAACCACGGAGGAGATGCAGTGTTATTTGCAAAAAAATCGAGTTTTGAGAATTGGATCCTTCTATCCAAAGACCAATTAACCCCACTTCAGTCTGCTATCGATCTTCCTAATTTTCCGTTTCACGACGTTTACGTGTACCTCTTCCACAAGACTGTTTTGTTACAAGGCTATGAAGTTAACGCGGTAGTCAGCTAGCTAACGTTCATAGCCTGGAGTGTTCTGTGGGAATCCAGGAGTCCTTTTTGATTACTGCGATCAGTTTATTTAGACAATCATGGTTTTTAGGGATTCTGTAAAATTGTAATCCATTTGTTTGTAACTTCTTGTGGTCACAACCCACCGCACCATAGATCGAAGGCATCCTGGTATCCATTGGTCCTGAAGATGGTGGTGTGATGCACCACTCAAATGATGTGAAACCATGAATAAGAAACTATCTGCCTCCTCCCACTGCCAGCACTCCCACTAAGGTAGGGTGACATTTATTTTCTAAGTGAGGGATTGGGCAGGTTTAGGAGTTGGGGTCAGGGTTAGCTTTTGGGTAAGGGTTGGGGTTGTGGGTTATTCATGGTATTTATGTAGCACTGGCCTCCTGATCTGAGGGTTGGTGTGATGGAGAGGGCTGTGGTCCCTCCTGCCAGGGACGAAGGTTCAATTCCCAGACAGAGTACAAGAGCAGAGGAAGGAGTGGTCTAATAGTTAGGTTAAAAGGGGAGGCTACACGGATCCCTGGACGAGAAGGTCCCCCGGGTTAAGTTATGAGTTTGTAAGTTAAAGACTGAGGTAAAATCTAGAAGCTGGAGGAGGAGTAAGTGCTAAGTGTGAAATTATAAGTGCTAAAAATAAAGTGCTATTGGAAGACTCACTAGCATAGTAAAAAATAACAATAAATAGGAATAATGATAAAGAAAAATTCAATAAGTCATGTGACTACATGCTCTAATAAGAAACCGAAAAATAAGTTATCTCCTCAAACCAGTTTAATAAAACTGCATTAAATTTCATAAATAAAACAATAAATAATTAAAAGGGTAAAGAGATGAATAAATAAATATGGGGTTATCATCTCGTGCCAAGGGTTGGGGTTAGGGGGTGAGGGTGAGGGTTAGGGTTTTGGGGTTAGGGTGATAGGGTTAGGTTTAGGGGTTAGGGAGGTTAGGGTAGGTTTAGGGTTAGCGGGGTTAGGGTTGGGGTTTGGGGTGTCGGTAATTGACTTCATGTGCACTGGCCTACGGTGTCTGAACTAGTCCCCCCAATGGATAAAGATGGTTGTTGGCGGATGCATGGACATGAGCAAACAGGGGCCGGCGTAATTAACCATCATCATTGAGGCCTCCCGGTGCGGTCGTCCGGAGCTTGTGGATCCACTGTTTTTCAGCTCTCTTCCTCTGCCCCACGGTCCAGTGATCGTTGTTTTCAAGGCCAGAGATGATGAGGTGGGAGGAGGGGTGCGTTTGGAAGTGTGTGATTAGGGGGGTACGAAGTTTGCCTTCCCTG
>JAJHIY020001604.1:260000-267500 GCA_022114975.2 Lampris megalopsis
GTTTGCGGAGGCTTTGGAACAGAATATGGGTGGCTGAGTGGAAATCTGAGATGTCTGAGCAAATGCGATGGAAACGGATGAGTTGTGATTTGACTATGCCTTTGAACGTGTGTCTTGGATGGTAACTATATTTGTGTAATAGTGAGTGTGTGTCCGTTGGTTTGAAATAAACTTTGGTCTGGAGTGTTTTCTGTGTGGTGTCGAGTGGCCTGAAATAGACTGTGGTGTCCAGAAAGTTGATTTGTTCCGGTTCTATGGTGTGTTTGATTTTGATGGAGGGATGATGATTATTGAGAATGTGGATGAAGTCTGAGAATTGTGCCAGGTCGTGTGGCCAGATTCCGAAAATGTCGTCTAAAAACCGAAGGTAGAGGGTGGGTTTTAGGGGGCATTTGTCCAAGGCCTCTCGCTCCCATTCACTCATGTAGAGGTTGGCGTAGGATGGTGCGAATCTCTGGCCCATGGCCGTCCCGGTCACCTGGAGATAATATTGATTATTGAATAGGAAGTCGTTGTTTTTCAGGCACAATTCTAAGAGTTGGAGGATTTCTGCATCCGGTCGTGTGTCGTCCGGGTTGCGAGAAAACACGGATGAGATGACTTGTAAACCCAGTTGTGTGTTAATATTGGTATACAGGCTATCGACGTCAATTGTGAATAGATACGCGTTGGCGGGGACGGCCATGGAGCGGATGATTTCCAGGAAGTGGTATGTGTCTTTAATGTAGCTGGGGTGTCGGGTGGAGAGAGGGCCCAAGAAGTGGTCGATGTATTGGCTAATGTGGTAGGTGGCGCTATTGCAGTCCGAGACTATAGGGCGGCCGGGAGGAACCTCAAAGGGAACGGTCCAAGTGTGTGGCTCTTTGTGGATTTTTGGTAGGAGATAAAAATAACGGGGTCGTGGGTTCTGTGGTCCAAATAGATAGTGTTTTTGTTTGGCCGAAATGTATTTTTTGTTATGTAGCGATTGAATAATGGTCCGTATTTGAATTTGGGTCTGGGGTTGTATTGTATCGTCCAGGGGTCTATAATAGGTGGTGTTGTTTAGCTGTCTGTTCGCCTCCAGCGAGTATTGTTGTCTGTCCATGATTACAATTTTGCTGCCTTTGTCTGCCGGTTTAATAATGATGTTGGGGTGATGGATTAGTTGTTTGAGCGCTGCGCGTTCGGCCCCCGGTAGGTTGTCTGGGACATCCGCCGGGGGACGGTAGCGGCGTAGAGTCAGTCTATCTTGGAGGATGAGGTGTTGTGTTTCCGGGTCTAAGGTGGTCTTGTCCGGCTCCCAGGTGGACGGGTGGCTGAATTGTTTGTGTTGTCGTTGTTGGGAGTCGGGGTGGAAATAATTTTTGAGTTTTAATCGCCTGTGGTAAGGGTTAGGGTTAGGGTTAGGGTTAGGGTTAGGGTTAGGGTTGGGTTAGGGTTGGGATTTGGGGTGTCGGTAATTGACTTTATTTGCACTGGCCTACGGTGTCTGAACTAGTCCCCCCAATGGATAAAGATGGTTGTTGGCGGATGCATGGACATGAGCAAACGGGGGCCGGCGTATTTAACCGTCATCATTGAGGCCTCCCGGTGCGGTCGTCCGGAGCTTGTGTATCCACTGTTTTTCCGCTCTCTTCCTCTGCCCCACGGTCCAGTGATCGTTGTTTTCAAGGCCAGAGATGATGAGGTGGGAGGAGGGGTGCGTTTGGAAGTGTGTGATTAGGGGGGTACGAAGTTTGCCTACCCTGATGTTGTGTATGTGTTGTGAGAGTCGTGTATGTATAGAGTGTCGGGTTTCCCCAATGTAGTGTTTGTCGCAGAGGGTGCATGTGATGATGTAAACGACGTTTGTGGTGTTGACGGAGAATGAGCCCAAGGTGGGCATAGCTGTGTTGGTGTGTGGGTTGTGGATGTATTTTCTGTTTCTGTAGTGGTGTGCATATTGTAATTGGGGTGTGGGTCTGCGATCGGAGAATTGGGATTTGACCAGTATGTTGTGGAGGCTCTTGTTTTTTCTGTACGCGGATATGATGTTATTGTTGTGGAAAGCCGGGTGCTGGGACTGCAAGCTGGAGAAATTGTTCTTTATGGCACGGTGGAGACCGGTTATTTTGTGTGAAAAGGTGGAGATGAGAGGTATGAAGTGCCGCGGCGGGGTATGGTTGAGGTGTGAGCTAGTTGTGGCGGTGGTGTGTTGTGGGCACGAGCTGCCTCTCGCTAACGGGGGGTTGGGAGGCAGACCGTCATTGGGGAGGGGGGAAGAGTTAGGTTCAGGATAAGGACCGGGGGTAGGGTCATGGTTAGGATTAGGGTGATGGTTAGGGTTAGGGTTATGGTTAGGGTTAGGCTTGGGGTTATGGTTAGGGTTAGGGTTATGGTTAGGATAAGGACAGGGGGTAGGGTCATGGTTAGGGTCAGGGTTATGGTTAGGGTTATGGTTAGGGTGGGGTTGGGGGTGGTTATGGTTAGGGTTATGGTTAGGGTTAGGGTTATGGTTAGGATAAGGACAGGGGGTAGGGTCATGGTTAGGGTCAGGGTTATGGTTAGGGTTATGGTTAGGGTGGGGTTGGGGGTGGTTAAGATCAGGATGAGGGTGGGAGGGGATGTCAGGGCTGGGGTTTAGAGGATCCAGGCCTTGGTTCAGGTAGGGGGAAGAGGGTGGAGGCAGCTCGGATCTGGGAACCTGGGCTGGCGGGGGCTGGGGCCGATGGGGGGGTGAGCGAATGGGAACGGGAGGAGCCAAGGTGTTGCTTTTAATGGTGCGGAGGAAGCGTTTGGAGTAGCCTCGTTTACGGAGGCTTTGGAACAGAATATGGGTGGCTGAGTGGAAATCTGAGATGTCTGAGCAAATGCGATGGAAACGGATGAGTTGTGATTTGACTATGCCTTTGAACGTGTGTCTTGGATGGTAACTATATTTGTGTAATAGTGAGTGTGTGTCCGTTGGTTTGAAATAAACTTTGGTCTGGAGTGTTTTCTGTGTGGTGTCGAGTGGCCTGAAATAGACTGTGGTGTCCAGAGGGTTAGGGTTAGGGTTAGGGTTAGGGTTAGGGTTAGGGTTAGGGGGTTGGGGTTAGGGTTAGGGCTTGGGTTAGGGGTTAGGGGTTAGGGTTAGGGGTTAGGGGTTAGGGTTAGGGTTAGGGTTAGGGTTAGGGGGTTAGGGGGTTAGGGTTAGGGTTAGGGTTAGGGTTAGGGTTAGGGGTTAGGGTTAGGGGTTAGGGTTAGGGGTTAGGGTTAGGGTTAGGGTTAGGGGTTAGGGTTAGGGTTAGGGTTAGGGGTTAGGGGTTAGGGTTAGGGTTAGGGGGTTAGGGTTAGGGTTAGGGGGTTAGGGTTAGGGTTAGGGTTAGGGTTAGGGGTTAGGGTTAGGGTTAGGGTTAGGGGGTTAGGGTTAGGGTTAGGGTTAGGGTTGGGTTAGGGTTGGGATTTGGGGTGTCGGTAATTGACTTTATTTGCACTGGCCTACGGTGTCTGAACTAGTCCCCCCAATGGATAAAGATGGTTGTTGGCGGATGCATGGACATGAGCAAACGGGGGCCGGCGTATTTAACCGTCATCATTGAGGCCTCCCGGTGCGGTCGTCCGGAGCTTGTGTATCCACTGTTTTTCCGCTCTCTTCCTCTGCCCCACGGTCCAGTGATCGTTGTTTTCAAGGCCAGAGATGATGAGGTGGGAGGAGGGGTGCGTTTGGAAGTGTGTGATTAGGGGGGTACGAAGTTTGCCTACCCTGATGTTGTGTATGTGTTGTGAGAGTCGTGTATGTATAGAGTGTCGGGTTTCCCCAATGTAGTGCCACTGTTTTTCCGCTCTCTTCCTCTGCCCCACGGTCCAGTGATCGTTGTTTTCAAGGCCAGAGATGATGAGGTGGGAGGAGGGGTGCGTTTGGAAGTGTGTGATTAGGGGGGTACGAAGTTTGCCTACCCTGATGTTGTGTATGTGTTGTGAGAGTCGTGTATGTATAGAGTGTCGGGTTTCCCCAATGTAGTGTTTGTCGCAGAGGGTGCATGTGATGATGTAAACGACGTTTGTGGTGTTGACGGAGAATGAGCCCAAGGTGGGCATAGCTGTGTTGGTGTGTGGGTTGTGGATGTATTTTCTGTTTCTGTAGTGGTGTGCATATTGTAATTGGGGTGTGGGTCTGCGATCGGAGAATTGGGATTTGACCAGTATGTTGTGGAGGCTCTTGTTTTTTCTGTACGCGGATATGATGTTATTGTTGTGGAAAGCCGGGTGCTGGGACTGTAAACTGGAGAAATTGTTCTTTATGGCACGGTGGAGACCGGTTATTTTGTGTGAAAAGGTGGAGATGAGAGGTATGAAGTGCCGCGGCGGGGTATGGTTGAGGTGTGAGCTAATTGTGGCGGTGGTGTGTTGTGGGCACGAGCTGCCTCTCGCTAACGGGGGGTTGGGAGCCAGACCGTCATTGGGGAGGGGGGAAGAGTTAGGTTCAGGATAAGGACCGGGGGTAGGGTCATGGTTAGGGTTAGGGTGATGGTTAGGGTTAGGGTTATGGTTAGGGTTAGGCTTGGGGTTATGGTTAGGGTTAGGGTTATGGTTAGGATAAGGACAGGGGGTAGGGTCATGGTTAGGGTCAGGGTTATGGTTAGGGTTATGGTTAGGGTGGGGTTGGGGGTGGTTATGGTTAGGGTTATGGTTAGGGTTAGGGTTATGGTTAGGATAAGGACAGGGGGTAGGGTCATGGTTAGGGTCAGGGTTATGGTTAGGGTTATGGTTAGGGTGGGGTTGGGGGTGGTTAAGATCAGGATGAGGGTGGGAGGGGATGTCAGGGCTGGGGTTTAGAGGATCCAGGCCTTGGTTCAGGTAGAGGGAAGAGGGTGGAGGCAGCTCGGATCTGGGAACCTGGGCTGGCGGGGGCTGGGGCCGATGGGGGGGTGAGCGAATGGGAACGGGAGGAGCCAAGGTGTTGCTTTTAATGGTGCGGAGGAAGCGTTTGGAGTAGCCTCGTTTACGGAGGCTTTGGAACAGAATATGGGTGGCTGAGTGGAAATCTGAGATGTCTGAGCAAATGCGATGGAAACGGATGAGTTGTGATTTGACTATGCCTTTGAACGTGTGTCTTGGATGGTAACTATATTTGTGTAATAGTGAGTGTGTGTCCGTTGGTTTGAAATAAACTTTGGTCTGGAGTGTTTTCTGTGTGGTGTCGAGTGGCCTGAAATAGACTGTGGTGTCCAGGAAGTTGATTTGTTCCGGTTCTATGGTGTGTTTGATTTTGATGGAGGGATGATGATTATTGAGAATGTGGATGAAGTCTGAGAATTGTGCCAGGTCGTGTGGCCAGATTCCGAAAATGTCGTCTAAAAACCGGAGGTAGAGGGTGGGTTTTAGGGGGCATTTGTCCAAGGCCTCTCGCTCCCATTCACTCATGTAGAGGTTGGCGTAGGATGGTGCGAATCTCTGGCCCATGGCCGTCCCGGTCACCTGGAGATAATATTGATTATTGAATAGGAAGTCGTTGTTTTTCAGGCACAATTCTAAGAGTTGGAGGATTTCTGCATCCGGTCGTGTGTCGTCCGGGTTGCGAGAAAAAACGGATGAGATGACTTGTAAACCCAGTTGTGTGTTAATATTGGTATACAGGCTATCGACGTCAATTGTGAATAGATACGCGTTGGCGGGGACGGCCATGGAGCGGATGATTTCCAGGAAGTGGTATGTGTCTTTAATGTAGCTGGGGTGTCGGGTGGAGAGAGGGCCCAAGAAGTGGTCGATGTATTGGCTAATGTGGTAGGTGGCGCTATTGCAGTCCGAGACTATAGGGCGGCCGGGAGGAACCTCAAAGGGAACGGTCCAAGTGTGTGGCTCTTTGTGGATTTTTGGTAGGAGATAAAAATAACGGGGTCGTGGGTTCTGTGGTCCAAATAGATAGTGTTTTTGTTTGGCCGAAATGTATTTTTTGTTATGTAGCGATTGAATAATGGTCCGTATTTGAATTTGGGTCTGGGGTTGTATTGTATCGTCCAGGGGTCTATAATAAGTGGTGTTGTTTAGCTGTCTGTTCGCCTCCAGCGAGTATTGTTGTCTGTCCATGATTACAATTTTGCTGCCTTTGTCTGCCGGTTTAATAATGATGTTGGGGTGATGGATTAGTTGTTTGAGCGCTGCGCGTTCGGCCCCCGGTAGGTTGTCTGGGACATCCGCCGGGGGACGGTAGTGGCGTAGAGTCAGTCTATCTTGGAGGATGAGGTGTTGTGTTTCCGGGTCTAAGGTGGTCTTGTCCGGCTCCCAGGTGGACGGGTGGCTGAATTGTTTGTGTTGTCGTTGTTGGGAGTCGGGGTGGAAATAATTTTTGAGTTTTAATCGCCTGTGGTAATTGTGTAGGTCCCTTTGAAGTTGCTCCCAGTCAAAGTTGGTGGGGCGTGGGATGAAGGTGAGCCCCCTCTCCAAGAGATGGCGTTGTGGTGTGGTGGGAGTGAACAATGTTGCCAGATTACAGATTTGTGATTCTGAATTCCAGACCAGGTCCCGATTGCGGTGTGTGTCCGGTCGTGGTTCTGGGGTATGCTCGTCCCGTGCCCGGTTAGGCTTCAGGCCGACGTTAAATTTAATTGTTTGCACCAGTGTTGGAAGATATTGCGGGCTGTGGATGCTGTCCAGTGGAGGTTATCTTTTTCCGTGGTGAAGGTGTCATGTGGGATTTCTGCCAGGCAGGGGAGGTGTGTGGCTATGGTGTTGTTAATAAGTTTCAAATTGTCCTGGTGGGTTGGCGGGAGCCGTGAGGAGTAATTTATAATGGGGAAGTAAATGTCTGCATTTGGGAAGGTGATTTTGGCCCGTCTGTAAAGTGCTCTGAGCTGTTTTATGGAGGTTTGTTTTGCATCCCGGTCCCTGTTGTTGAGGCCAATTGAGAATACCGCGATTTTGGTGTCCGGGTAAATCGGTGCCTTTTCGCATACTTTCAGAAAAGTATACAGCGTGGCTCCCGGATAACTGTCGAGTTGTATGTCGGGGTTGTGGTGAGGGGGGATCCTGTTGATGTTTGAATCACCAAGGATAATGATGGGTCTACGGGGTTTAAAATTCCAGGCTGTTATTTTAAGGTGCGCTCTGGCTATGTGGTAGGTGGGTCTGAATGGAGATTGGCGGAGGGGGGGTGTGCCCAGCACCCGGGCAAGCGGTGTGGTAGGGGATAGCGGGTGTGTGGGGAGCTGATTGTCTATTTCTGGTGTCGCGGCCCGCGGACCGGGGTGGTCAGGCAGCAAGGCCCCACCATCTGGTTGGGTGGAGGGTTCAGAATGGGCTCTTGTTGCGGCCATATCGACCTTCTGCGTCCCGCTCATCATGGTTGTTTCACCCTTTTCACCCTTTGTTTTTTTGAGATGGCTGGGAGAGGTTTGCTGCCCAACCGAGCCGGTCCGCCCGCCGGGGAGATCTGTGGGGGATAGAGAGAGGGGAAGAATTGAGTCCTCCGTCGTTACGGCCACGTTAGACTCCCTGAGGGGTCCGTCCAAAGTGGTAGTCGCAACGTCCGGGGTGGTGTGTGGTGGCGTTACTGTGTGA
>JAJHIY020001604.1:275000-277500 GCA_022114975.2 Lampris megalopsis
ATGGGTGGCTGAGTGGAAATCTGAGATGTCTGAGCAAATGCGATGGAAACGGATGAGTTGTGATTTGACTATGCCTTTGAACGTGTGTCTTGGATGGTAACTATATTTGTGTAATAGTGAGTGTGTGTCCGTTGGTTTGAAATAGACTTTGGTCTGGAGTGTTTTCTGTGTGGTGTCGAGTGGCCTGAAATAGACTGTGGTGTCCAGAAAGTTGATTTGTTCCGGTTCTATGGTGTGTTTGATTTTGATGGAGGGATGATGATTATTGAGAATGTGGATGAAGTCTGAGAATTGTGCCAGGTCGTGTGGCCAGATTCCGAAAATGTCGTCTAAAAACCGAAGGTAGAGGGTGGGTTTTAGGGGGCATTTGTCCAAGGCCTCTCGCTCCCATTCACTCATGTAGAGGTTGGCGTAGGATGGTGCGAATCTCTGGCCCATGGCCGTCCCGGTCACCTGGAGATAATATTGATTATTGAATAGGAAGTCGTTGTTTTTCAGGCACAATTCTAAGAGTTGGAGGATTTCTGCATCCGGTCGTGTGTCGTCCGGGTTGCGAGAAAAAACGGATGAGATGACTTGTAAGCCCAGTTGTGTGTTAATATTGGTATACAGGCTATCGACGTCAATTGTGAATAGATACGCGTTGGCGGGGACGGCCATGGAGCGGATGATTTCCAGGAAGTGGTATGTGTCTTTAATGTAGCTGGGGTGTCGGGTGGAGAGAGGGCCCAAGAAGTGGTCGATGTATTGGCTAATGTGGTAGGTGGCGCTATTGCAGTCCGAGACTATAGGGCGGCCGGGAGGAACCTCAAAGGGAACGGTCCAAGTGTGTGGCTCTTTGTGGATTTTTGGTAGGAGATAAAAATAACGGGGTCGTGGGTTCTGTGGTCCAAATAGATAGTGTTTTTGTTTGGCCGAAATGTATTTTTTGTTATGTAGCGATTGAATAATGGTCCGTATTTGAATTTGGGTCTGGGGTTGTATTGTATCGTCCAGGGGTCTATAATAGGTGGTGTTGTTTAGCTGTCTGTTCGCCTCCAGCGAGTATTGTTGTCTGTCCATGATTACAATTTTGCTGCCTTTGTCTGCCGGTTTAATAATGATGTTGGGGTGATGGATTAGTTGTTTGAGCGCTGCGCGTTCGGCCCCCGGTAGGTTGTCTGGGACATCCGCCGGGGGACGGTAGCGGCGTAGAGTCAGTCTATCTTGGAGGATGAGGTGTTGTGTTTCCGGGTCTAAGGTGGTCTTGTCCGGCTCCCAGGTGGACGGGTGGCTGAATTGTTTGTGTTGTCGTTGTTGGGAGTCGGGGTGGAAATAATTTTTGAGTTTTAATCGCCTGTGGTAATTGTGTAGGTCCCTTTGAAGTTGCTCCCAGTCAAAGTTGGTGGGGCGTGGGATGAAGGTGAGCCCCCTCTCCAAGAGATGGCGTTGTGGTGTGGTGGGAGTGAACAATGTTGCCAGATTACAGATTTGTGATTCTGAATTCCAGACCAGGTCCCGATTGCGGTGTGTGTCCGGTCGTGGTTCTGGGGTATGCTCGTCCCGTGCCCGGTTAGGCTTCAGGCGGACGTTAAATTTAATTGTTTGCACCAGTGTTGGAAGATATTGCGGGCTGTGGATGCTGTCCAGTGGAGGTTATCTTTTTCCGTGGTGAAGGTGTCATGTGGGATTTCTGCCAGGCAGGGGAGGTGTGTGGCTATGGTGTTGTTAATAAGTTTCAAATTGTCCTGGTGGGTTGGCGGGAGCCGTGAGGAGTAATTTATAATGGGGAAGTAAATGTCTGCATTTGGGAAGGTGATTTTGGCCCGTCTGTAAAGTGCTCTGAGCTGTTTTATGGAGGTTTGTTTTGCATCCCGGTCCCTGTTGTTGAGGCCAATTGAGAATACCGCGATTTTGGTGTCCGGGTAAATCGGTGCCTTTTCGCATACTTTCAGAAAAGTATACAGCGTGGCTCCCGGATAACTGTCGAGTTGTATGTCGGGGTTGTGGTGAGGGGGGATCCTGTTGATGTTTGAATCACCAAGGATAATGATGGGTCTACGGGGTTTAAAATTCCAGGCTGTTATTTTAAGGTGCGCTCTGGCTATGTGGTAGGTGGGTCTGAATGGAGATTGGCGGAGGGGGGGTGTGCCCAGCACCCGGGCAAGCGGTGTGGTAGGGGATAGCGGGTGTGTGGGGAGCTGATTGTCTATTTCTGGTGTCGCGGCCCGCGGACCGGGGTGGTCAGGCAGCAAGGCCCCACCATCTGGTTGGGTGGAGGGTTCAGAATGGGCTCTTGTTGCGGCCATATCGACCTTCTGCGTCCCGCTCATCATGGTTGTTTCACCCTTTTCACCCTTTGTTTTTTTGAGATGGCTGGGAGAGGTTTGCTGCCCAACCGAGCCGGTCCGCCCGCCGGGGAGATCTGTGGGGGATAGAGAGAGGGGAAGAATTGAGTCCTCCGTCGTTACGGCCACGTTAGACTCCCTGAGGGGTCCGTCCAAAGTGGTAGTCGCAACGT